>CAIGQQ010037872.1:4900326-4949885 GCA_903798035.1 Danio albolineatus | reverse complement strand
TATTATTGTATTTTTTTAGATATGTATAAATAGTACATATACATATTAATGTCATTTTGTAATTTTTTTTCTTTGTTTGCTTTTCATTATGTTTTTATTTAATATTTTATTATTTTAATTATAATAATTGAATAAATAGATAACTTTGTGTAACTGATTTAATTTTTCAAAATATATATATTTTGGGTGAACTATTCTTTTAACTGGCCACTTTAAAGAGGACCTATTATGCAAAAATCTGTTTTATTAGGGGTTATACAGTTGTATGGCAACAGTTTGTAAATATAACCAGCTTATATTGGTAGTATAACCATTGTTATTGGTTATAATGGTAAATAAATTAAAAAAATGTGTTAAAAACTGTCTGCAGAAACACTTTAATTGACATTTTCCTTTCTCTGATGTCATCGGAGTGGCAAAGCCTCATTAGCATAGGAGGTTAGTCATGTTTTTAAATCTGCTACTATGCTGACATGCAGGCATTTGTAGTTCAGCCCACTTTTGAAAAGAATCTGATTTGAATTTAAAGTGACAGTCACTAAAACGGCACAATTAGAGTCAAAGCCTGAAAGGGGCAGTATCAAAGAGTTATAAAACATTATTTGTGGGCTATTTTGAGCCAAAATTTCACGTACACACTCTAGGCACTTATTTTACATCTTGTTAAAGGGGGCAATTTAGGCCCCCTTTAAGTTAAACAAAGTTAATTGAATCACAAATAACATCTATCCCAAAACCTCCACTTGTCCGAGTTGCGACAGTAGCACAAGAGAACAAAATTCTGACAAAAGCGCACCTTGTACATTCTTAATGGATCTGAAATGTATGCATGATTTAGTGCCTGCAGGCATTACTATTTCAGGCACAACAACTGACGCTCGGACTCCCTGCGGAGAGCCTGCTCATCCTGCATATGAGATTCTTCCGAAAAAAAAAAAAAAAATCCTTTCCACATACCAAATCAACCCCAAACACCGTTCAACAATTAGTGTTATGGTCTGGATATCCAGAGAGAACTGTAGGTGTCACTCCTGACATGGAAAGGGGTCTGGGGCGGTTTTTTGTTTTCGCTGTCATTTCGAGTCACTGAGCTCTGTCTTGCTGAAGAGCCCCAGTCAGATGTTCACTATGCATGCTGCATTGTCTGCTTGCCTGTTCGATAGGGCTGGCAGCAAAAGGTGACATCTGGTGACTAATGTGCTCCCATGTTCCCCCTCTTCTCTGGGCGGCAGATGCTCTGCTCGGGCTGATAGAGAGAAGGAAGAGGGGGTGGGTGAGCTGAGATGGACAGCCAGCGGAACGTGTGCGTTTGTGTAATAAATGCAGTCTTTTGTAGAGCTTTTTTTGTTGTTGTTGTTGTAGCTGATCTGTCGGTGGCTGGTGAAAAATCAGAGGAAACAAACAATTAGCATGTTGAATGCTGGTGGATCTAAAAGTGGTTCGGATATTTTGGATGGATGGCAAGTTATTTATAGCTGTAGTCCAAAATGTTAAGGATAAAGAGACTTTGTAAAATTAGGTTTTGATGAGGTTTTGATATATGTCAAAACAAAATGTTTTGATCGTGGAAAAGTTATTTTGAAAAAGGGTTAGGATTGTTAATTGATTAATCTGTATTTTTATCTTTTTTCAAAGCCTTATAATAAGATCTGTTCACTTGAAACCAGAATCTTTATTAAATCATTACTTGTTTTCAGAGTATATATTTATATATAAAATTATATATATATATATATATTAATTAATTCATTCATTTTCTTTTTCGGCTTAGTCCCTTTATTAATCTGGGGTCGCCACAGCGGAATGAACTGCCGACTTATCCGGCATATGTTTTATGCAGCGGATGCATAAAAACATCCATACACACTCATTCACTATGGACAATTTAGCCTACCCTATTCACCTATACCAGCCGTGGCTCGAACCAGCGATCTTCTAGTGGTGAGCCGAACGTAGTACCCACCATGCCAGCGTGGCACCCTAGTGCTCAGCATAAATGAGTACACCCCATTTGAAATTTCATATTTTTATATATTTCTAAGTGAATATAGTTAATTTATCTTGGTGCATTTGAACACAACATATTTATTAAACAAATATATTTATTAAGATAATTTTTTAGTCACAAAACATCTTTAGAAATGGAAAGATAATACAATTAAATTCATGATAAATATTGCAAAAAATTACAAACTAAAAATTTCATTCACTATTCAATATTTTTCTCCAACATATACATTCAGGCTATTAACTTTTGGACCATTATTGTAAGTTATTTTGTTAGATTAGCTGCAGATTTGGCTTCAGTACTGACTAAACTAATGTATATGCACAAATATAATATTGTAAATCATCCTATAGAAAATATTAATTTAAATGAGAGATTTGTGAGCGGTGTACTTGTATATGCTGAGCACTTTATATATATATATATATATAGTATATATTTGCGGGTTTTAAAATAAAATTTGAAGATAATTTTTTTTTTTAACTATACATATTTAGTTATACACTTTAAGTTTGTTTTTATTTCTTGATGTGTCTGTTGAAGTATTGTGATAGAAAAACAATATATATATTATACAATATTTATTTTACTGCTTTTGGTTTACTTGAATTTGCGTTTAAACTTTCTTTAGCATTCTGGATGAGCTGCAACTGTCTGACTGTCTTTTTTGGAAGGCCAGTAATGAAGCCATTACAATAGTCCACCCTGCTGCTGATAAAAGCATGAACAAGTTTCTCTAAGTCTTTACTTGAAACAAAGCATCTAATTCTTGCAATGTTTTTGAGATGATAGTATGCTGATTTACTAACTGCTTTGACATTGACCATTGAAACTCAGTTCTGACTCCAGAGTCACATAAAGATTCTTGATTTTTTTTTTTTTTTTTTGTATGACCCTTAGAGCCAAGGTACACATTCACCTTGAGAAGCTCATCTCTGTTCCCAAATGCAATAACTTCAGTTTTCTCTTTGTTTAATTGAAGAAAGTTTTGGCACATCCAACTGTATACAGTTGAAGTCTCATGAATTATTAGCCCCCCTGTATAGTTTTTCCCAATTTCTGTTTAACCGAAAGAAGATTGTTCAACACATTTCTAAACATTATAGTTTTATTAACTAGGTTAAGGTAATTAGGCAAGTCATTGTAAAAAAAATAAAGCTGCTTTTATTTTAGTTGAAATAAAACAAATAAAACTTTCTCTAGAGGAAAAAATATTATTAGAAATACTGTGAAATGTCTTGCTCTGTTAAACATCATTTGGGAAATATTAAAAAAAAGGAAAAGAAAAAAATCCAAAGGCAGGCTAACATTTTTGTCTTCAACTGTATATCTGGTCTCCACTTTGTAGTGGTAGTTCTGGGATATGGCTCAGTCTTTAGCTTTAATGGTGTCTAGAGAGTTTGGTTCAGCAGATCTTAAAGATAACACTTCCAGGGAGCTTCTTCAGCACTGTCCCCACACTACCACATATTCCCAACACGCCATGTCACCCGGACAGCTGTGCTTAACCTCCCTCTGGCCTTTTTGCACAGCTGCAAGTGGGCTCTTTTACCCCTGTCTCACCCATGAGTGGGCCTGTGAACGCGAGTACATGTGACAGAGGAGTGGACAGCTCTTATTCCACTTCCTAACAGCCTTCACTGTGTCTTATAGCCACACAGAGACTTACAGCCCAAGTTCACACAATCGCCACGCTGTGTCAGACCGCCACTGCAGAGCTCTGCTGTTTCTAGAAAGCCTCCAGCGTTAAACAAACAGTGATGTGTCATTGTATTTCATATGCACTTTCTGCCCACTTCATTCCATAGAAATGTTCAACTGTTTATTAATGCAAATACCTAATCAGCCAATCACATTGCAGCAAATTAAAGGGATAGTGTCTCTATGAGTTTCTTCCTTCTGTTGAACACAAAAGAAGATATTTTGAAGAAAGCTTAAAAAAATCCAATGTAACCAATGACTTCCATAGTAGTAAAAACATACAATGGAAGTCAATGGCTACAGGCTTATAGCTTTCTTGAAAATGTCTTCTTTAGCATTCAACAGAAGAATTAAACTCATAAGGGTTTGAAACAAGTAAAGGGTAAGTAAATGATGACAGAATTATAATATTTGAGTGAACTATCCCTTTAATGCATGTAGGCATGTTGATGTGATTAGGACCATTTGCTAAACATTCAAGCCGAACATCAGAATAAAGAAGAAAAGTGATTCAGAATGTGGCATGGTTGATGATGACCCACAGGCTGGTCTGAGTATTTCAGAAACTGCTGATCTACTGGGGTCTACTTTTTTTGAGCATAGCCATCTCTAGGGTTTAAAGAGAACTGTTTGGAAACAGTTGACAACAGTTGAAAAAACTGCATGAATGGAACAAAAACAAACACCAAAAAAGCTACAGGATTAGTGGACGACTATGTAGACAAGAACTTGTGCAGAGATGTTTAAAAGAAGTCTAATTTGTCCAGCTCTGGCATAGATGTTTAAATGGGGTAATGTTAGAGGTGCACTGCACTGCAATATTGCTAACCAAGACCAGTTATTAAAGGGTTGGATCATTAATGAAAATTCTGTAATTAAATACTCATTCTCATGTTGTATCTTCATGCATTCATTTTCTTTTCAGCTTAGACCCTTTACTAATCTGGGGTTGCCACAGGGGAATGAACCGCCAACTTATCCAGCATATGTTTTATGCATTGGATGCCCTTCCAGCTGCAACCCATCACTTGGAAACATCCATACACTCTCGTTCAAACACATACACTACAGACAATTTAGCTCACCCAATTCACCTATACCACGTCATTGGACTTGTGGCGGAAACCAGAGCACCTAGAGGAAACCCACACCAACATGGGAAGAACATGCAAACTCCACACAGAAATGCCAACTGACCCAGCCGAGGCTCGAATCAGTGACCTTCTTGCTTCTTTTCTGAACATCTAGGGCACTGGTGTCAAAGCCAGTTCCTGGAGTGCCACAGTTCTGCGCAGTTTAGTTCCAACTTTAATTAAACACACCTGATCAAACTAATTGAGTCTTTCAGGGTTGTTTGAAATGGGTAAGTGTTTAAGCAGGGTTGGAACTAAACTGCAGATCTGCGGCCCTCCAGAAACTGGCTTTGACACCTGTGATCTAGGGAACGTCTCTGTCTATAGAGACATAGGGCATAGTTTCATCTAAGATATCTTAATTTGTGTCCCGATGATGATGAATGAATGAATGTTGCAGTGGATTGAAACAACATGAGGTTGAGTAATTAATAACATAATTTTCATTTCTGAGTGCTGAACTAATAACCACGGTTATTTTTAACACAAGTCTTTACAGTGAATTTCAGCCTTTTCTACTTATTTTTTAAACATTGTTGATAAACTCCTGTAGGCTAGGAGAAATATTAAAAGTTGTAACATCACCATCCATTAAATGTCTGTGTATGTGCCTGATATATGGTTGAGAAAGTATGGGGTAGGCTTAATGGAGTGAGTGATTTTTCCTTTTCACACTTTGAGCCCCTTAGCACCAATTAAGCATTGTATAAATGTAAAAGCCTACCGGAGGATTGTTGCTGACCATGTCCATCCCTTTATGACCACAGTGCACCCATTTTATAGCAGCTACTTCCAGCAGGAAAACATGTCACAGAGCACAAATAATCTCTGACTGGTATCTTGAAAATGACAGTGAGTTCACTTTACTCAAATGTCTGCACAGCCAACAAACTCAGTCCAACAGTGAAATGGTCTTCACATGTCTCCAGCGAATGTGTGATGCTGTCTAGACAACATGGACAAAATCCGTAATGGATTTTTTTTTCTGTTTCTGAAGTCGAAATGGGGGTCCAACCCTGTACTAGCAAGATGTACCTAACAAAGTGGCCTCTGACTGTTCTCACGAAGCTGTCGTTTTTGCAAGATATGCCTCTATCTTGGGTTAAAGCGTGCAGAAATAGCGTGTATTCTATTCAGCGTTGGTGATAGTCTCTCTTGTTGTCTACACGGGGTGATTGAACCGCCTTTATGCTGATATGACAATTCATACATTCCACAGGAAGAGGTTATTAAAACCCTTTTCATTTTTAAGCTATATTGCCCTGTCTTTCCCCGAGAAAATACCCGTCCTCTTTGAGATGAAAAATCTGCCGAGAGAAAATGAATTGGCAGGTTGCTTCCCCCGGGGTCTCCTCTATCAGCTAGTGCAGTGGGTGACAAAATGCAGCGCATGTGTTCCCAATACAAACCTTATTCCATCTGTGGCCCTATCAGCCAGGAAATGACATATTTATCAGAGCGGTGTGGCCTCGCAGGCAGCAGAAAGCAGAGAGGCTGCTGACTGTGAAATCTCCCAGAATTAACTGGGGCTGTCCTTTTCTCCCTCCACATTACTGTTCCCCGAGGGCCGCGACGGGTTCAGAGTCTCCTGCATCAAATTGCTTTCCTATTTGTTGTGCTGCGTACAATTGATAACATTTGTTTTGAATGAAGAAAAGCGCTAAAATAATAAACGCTTTCGTTTAAGCACGCAAAGCCACTTTGTGATGCAAAATGGAAAAGTCAGTGGATCGGACGTAATCTTTCGAGATCTGGATTATTTAATCCGACAAATGTGTAAGTAAGACATGGAGTGAAAAGACGTGCAGGAATTGGCAAGATGAAAGATCTAGCGCTGAGATTGAATACGCCATTACTGTTCCTAGTGCCAGGGACAAAACTGCACACTATCAGTGCTCAAGCGTTTCAGAACAGCCTGAGGAAATTGCTACTAATATTGTCGCAGTTTCCGTGATTCTTTTTTTCTTTCCTTTTTCCAGGAAACATATGCATGAGAGCCTAAAAGAGAAAACATGTTCAACTGAACTGGAGCTAAATTGTTTTGTTTGAAATTGTTGTGACACTGTGATGAACTGTTATTTAGTTAATCATTGATGTAGCTTGATGCTAAAATTTAGTTTAATAATTAATTTTTAAAAATTATGGCCGAGCTTATTTTTATGCAGTGAAATTAACTTAAAACACAGAACAATATGCATTATTTATCCTTTGTTGAATTATATGTCATTTAATTGTTACGTGATGAAACTCATTGCACTTCTTTACTAATGAATTTAAAGACACAAACTATTGACAAAATGAAGATTTTTATTTACTTTTTGGTCAATATTAAGTTTAATTTTATTTTATCTATTGATTTTATTTACTTTTTTTAAAACACATTTCATTGAATATCTACACATAGACACCACCTATATACATAACCTGTATTCCTATGTAGTTATACCTGTATAACTATATATTGCACACACACAGTTATGTAAGCAGTAGGACAAGGTGGAGGTGTGTAAACAGATGTGGTGTCAGTGTAGGGCACAGTGCCAGGGGTGTGTGCATGTGGTTTCCTGTGTGAAAGACAACAAACAGACCAGATCGTACACACAGTCGCACATACCACAATGTCAGTCCAAGTTCATTCCAGTCTTGATGAGCAGTTATTAATATTCCAGTTTTGTCAGTGGATCCTTGTGTCATTTTTAGGCAGTGATGGGGTGGGATTTAAAAAGACAATTCATTATGAATAACGGCAAACCACATTATTCGTTTACACTCTTTGTGTGCCCCATTACACTATTTTTAAGGCTTCCACTTTTGTTTTGGAGGTCTCCTAGAAAACGTTGATATCCATTTAGTCAAAAAAACTTTTTCATTTTCTCATAAAACGTACTGCAGCATCAGAAATGTATCTGAAATGGTTAGTTTTCTTTAAATCCTCCTTTTCTGAGAGCTCTGATTGGTCAAATATCCTAGTCAGTTATGATTATCAGACAGCTTATTAGAGTTGGAAACCGAAACCTATGACCGTTTTGTGACCTTAGATTATTATAATTTTGTATCTCTTGAGGTACTATTTAGGAACTGGCACAATTTTAAAACCATCAATGGTCTATAATTATACAAAAAAAAAAAAACACATAATAAACTCAAACGATATCCAATCTTAAGGTGCACTCCTTAAAAATATATTTTTTGGTCCAAATCTTGTATTGAACAGAATACTGACAAAAGTCTGACAGATGATAATAAGCAATTAAAATAATAATGACAACGGATAAATGTATAAAAGGTCAACCAGGTGGTTATGATGCCTGTTAAAGGGTTAAAGTACATATTGGAAACCAAATGCATAGTACCATATCTGAATTCCAGCTGACGAGGCTTGATGCTATTGGGTTTATTATATAGAGGATTTGATTTTTTTTTTTTAGCACAAAAATATTTTCCCAACATGTTTACAACACAAACCAAACCCTTCAAGCGTTTTGCTACTTGTTTGAGTGTCAAAGTTGGTGTTTTTCACAGACAATCAGTGAAAACATTAGGCAGGCATTATCCAAATTTGTTTGAGCACAATTCATTTGAAAATCAATTATTTAATTGATCAAGTAGACAATGTGTACTTGATCATTGCTACTTTGTTGACGTGTACCATTCAGAGTACCTTACACACTATACAGTATTCAACATGTCACCATTTTTCTCAGAAAACATATTTCAAAAGGTGCTGTTGACTTGACATTTTCCCCAGATGTTGGTAACAACCAAGGGAATCCATATATGCGAAGAGAACAAATCATATTATTTTATAAATTAAGTTATGGGTAACACTTTATTTTGATGGTCCATTTGAATATTAGTAGATTGTCTGCTTAATATCTGTTGATACTGACATTCAACAGACATTTAACTGACAATAAGACACTTTGCAAGTACATGTCAACTTACACTAACCCCAACCCCAACCTAACAGTCTACTTATAATCTAATGAGAATTAGTTGCAATGTAACTTAAATTCAACAAACAGACCATCAAAATATAGTGTGACCAAGTTATGCGTAATAAAATGAAATGATGCAGAGAACATGTATTGAACACATGAAGACAGGGAGGTGTAGAAAGGCAGTGAAAGCCCAGACAGCAACTGTAATCTCTCAGTATTTATTCAGCAACCCACTTCCCTTCATCATTGTAAATTAATATTAGCTGCTTCAGTCCAACATCTACATTATCTCCTGATGATGAAGATAAAACTAAGGTGGACATTTTAGCAAGACAATGATCCAAAACACATCCAAGGAAACTATGCTGTCAGAGAAAGAAAATCAAGTTGTAGAATGGCCCAGCCAATCACCTGACTTGAATCCTATATAAAACACAAATTAAAGATCAGATTTGATAGACAAGACTCACAGAAGCATCAAGATTTTTACACTGTTGAAGTATGAAAAAAATCGCACCTGAGCTATTAATGCGACTTCATTCTCCATATGAGAGGCATTAGTAAGTTGCCATCAACAAAAAAGCCTTTTATATAAAGTATTAAATACGTTAACAGTAGTTCAGTACTTTCTCCTTGTTTTTGCAATGATTCCATAGAAAAAAATAGTTTTTTTTTCAAGAACCTTTCATTGAACAGCTCATAAAAGAACCATTTGTTTCTTTTTGTGAACCTTTACGTGAGTGTAAAGTTTGATCTTCTAACAGACGGATGTTTTTAGGTGTTTAGGTGTGACAGACTGTCCAATAGTATAATATAATCATCAGAGAGAACAAAATATACAGAATAACAATTAAATAGGATCAATTTTCTTTGCAGATGTGAAAAAAAAAATTCTATAGCTGGCTGAACACATCTTTTCTCCTCCATGCTATTAATCCATCAGTTTCCTTTAAGGAGAAATGGCTAAAATGGGCAGTTTTATTTGTCTAGGTGTTGTTTTTTTACCTCAATCAATCTTCAGCATGTGTCCCACAGGACGATAAACAAGAACACTCCACCCTTTAGTCACTGTATTACAGCTGTAAAGTGCAGGTAGCAAGAAAACACATCCGATCACTATTAGCCGGTAAAATCTTCTCCTGTGTAATTGCAATGTTCCACTTCAAAGACTCTGACAGGAAGGCTGGTGTAGGAGTGAGATATTCTTAAAATAGCAATTAAAGAAGCTGAGGAATAATATGACCTCCTCTTCCCTGGGTCACAACACTGAAGAGACGGAGTATATTGAGATTCTCAGCCTTACCTTTCCGCCACAGTTCAGAGCTTTTATACCAACATTGCTGCTTCCCCGATTAGCGTTCTCTTGCTTAAAGGATTATTATGTCACAGCACGTCTCTATTTAGGCTCTTCATCATAAGTATGCGTGGTAATGCGGCGCTGAGTTCATTTGATACGTCCAGTACTTTTCTTCAAGCCACGACAAATATCGTTTTATTTAAACGGATGTGTCGAGGACGGGATAATTAAATGCAAGCTCCTTTTTTCTGGCGAGGCTGCTTTTATTTTAATTAGACAGTTCATCTGCAGTTGTCCTTGTCAACCTGGACACAGATGGACATGAAGTAGTTAAATTCCCTCCTTGCCACATTTGTCACAGTAGCATGTATGATGCTCTCCGGGTTGGTGGCCTGATTTCCATTTCGGGATGAGTCTCTGTTTGCCTGCGCTGCCTGGTAACGGTCAGATCTGGAGTGTGATTTATGTAAATGGGCTGGCAGGGGCTCACGGGTCAGAAGCGATCTGTTGTGAGACACTGCTGGGCAACTGCACACCATAAACAGCAGGACAAGAGTCTGCTATCACAGTCTGCTGTAATAATACATCGGGATAGAATACGCAGCACCTTCTAATTAAGAATAACCATTCATTTGCATTCTTTTTTAAATTGATTAATTTACAGTGGCTTATTTAATTGTTCCTGGAACCAGCTTGAGCGCACTAATAGTACATTATTAGTTTAACGATTTAAATAATACTGTTAGCAAATTGTATACAGTATGTGTGTGTACCTTGTGTTCATGTCATTGTGGGGACCAAATGTCCCCACAAGTGTAACAATACCAGTAAAGTTTGACCATTTTTTGGCACCCATGCCTCTTAAGGCAAACATATTGACGTATTTACAAAATGAAAAATGCAGTTTGTTTCTTGTAAGGGTTGATGGGGATAGAACAGTATGTACATTATCAAAATCATTATATATATGGGAGGTTCCTAAAAAGATAGCTGTGTGTGTGGGTTTCCTCACTGTTATACTACACTTTTACCATTATTTACTTTTACATTAAGTCATTTAGCACAGTGGTCGCTAACCCCCAGGTCCATGGATGAAATGGTACCAAGCCACACAAGAAATCATTAATTATTTCCGTTTAATTTATTATCTGAGTCTAAACGATCTTTTATTTTAAAAAAATCTTTTATTTTTTAAATGTACTGTATTCTTTATGTTACATCTTGGTCACGTGAGCGCCAGAATTTAACCCAACAAGCAGCAAAATGAGTAAGAAACAGACGTCTTTGAAAAGTTTCTTTGCGAAGGGGAAAAGGCCAAGTGAAGGCCCACAAACTGCCAAGCATTGGATGCCACAATCATTTTTCATCAAATTGGGTAAATCCAGCATATCTGTGCAAGAAAAACATTAACTGCTGTAAACTGCAAATAGCCTTGTTTACATATCACGTCATTTCCGCACCTAAGTTTGTTATTTCCAATGGAGGTCCAACGCTTACGCATGCATATTGGGAAAGGACGCTGCAAGTCACATGACAAGAACTGACTGATCAGCTTCATACTTTTCATACATTTCGTTAGACTAATTACATCAGGCGAACACAGAACACCCAAACACTGCAGTGCTTTTTAATTTCTAAAAAGAAATTCTAATAAATCTCTATAAATAAAACTTTTATCAGAGCTGCTGCAATGTTTGGTCAGCTTATCGTCCTCTGAGAAAACTGTTTACCGTGCGAAAGTTGGACGAACTTTGCATATTTCGCAGAGCTAAAAGCAAGATAATTTATTTCATCATGGCGCATATGCTAAAACCTGCCTTTACATATGTGCAACATCGTAAATTGTTTGGCAAGTGTGAACTCATGAATCGGATATGGGTCACATTTAAAAGAATGTGTAAACGGACAGGCAAACAAATCCGATATAGTCCTACAAATCGGAATTGGGCATCAAGACCCGACAGTATAAATGGGTCCTTACAATTGAGGAGGTATTCAGAGATTCAACAAGAAGAGGTAATACATACAAGAAGTGTTTCAAAGTAACTTGTTTCATTTACAGAAAACGTCAACTAAAATGTAATGGAATGCAGAGAACTAACAATTCTTATCAGACACATTGAAAGTCATTTGATGACAGTAATCAACACTACTAAAGGATTTCTTTGTGTATGTAAAATCACTTTAGTAAAATTGATGAAGAGACCAGCATTTGATGTGACACATGACACTGTGATGCATATAATGCACTCATCTTATACTCATTCCATTTTAAATCTGTATTGCTTGCTTTCTTCCAAAAAAGATATAACAGGACGCAGAAGCAACATAAAGTTATCATAAAAATTCGTCCGTGGGATGCTTTTCTCTGTATTCCAGGGGTGTCCAAACTTTTTGCAAAGAGGGCCAAATTTGATAAAGTGAAGATGCCCGGGGGCCAATAGTTCCTTCTGACATTTTTTCACCACAAAAGTTTCATGAAAATACACACTGTTATAAAAGTATTTTCATTGTCACAATTACCTTTATTTTTCAAATGGCAATATAACCAAATATAAGCCACTCAGGCATGAACAACTCTAAACACACAATTATGCCTTTCTTTCATATCTGGAGAGTCAGATAAAATTGAACAAACTGTATAGAATACCTTACATATCTATGAGTTTGATATCTATCTTTGCCTCATGAACATTTTAAACAGGGGTTATAAGTAATGCAAAGTGGTCTGTTATCATTAAAGTTTAAAACAAGTAAATTTTCCTCTTGTCTTCTACAAGATCTTTCAGGAAGGCAAAGTTTGCATAACAACTACAGGAAGATTATACCTTATAATTCCCACAACTGGGAGAATCACTTGCCACCACAAGAAATAACACCTATGTAAACATAATAAACTATGAGTTATATCTACGGTTATTTAAAAGTTTAATGAATTGTGTTTGCTTTAGTGCATTGCATTAGTTTGCTTTAGGTTTTACTGTTACATAACTCTTCATTTGCACACTAATATTGTCCTGTGGGAAACTGTCCATGACCTCTTTCAAAGCTGGGAAGTGCGCGGTGCAAGGCTCTGTTAGGGACAAGTGTAGGGCGGCAAATCAATGCCAAAATTAATCGAGCGCAGCGGTGATGTTTACGCGCGAGGAGAAAATGAATCGCGCCTAAGCGCAAGGAACTAAGATTACAGACCTAAGCGCGAGGAAAGTACAGCTCGCGCGCGCACTGAACTGACCCACCGCGAGGAAACGGGCCTCGCGCGCACACATCATCATCTGTGCGCGCGCGTGATCAGTTCTCTCCGCTCGCGCGAAATTTTTCCGATTTTTGTCAGTCTTGGGGCGAGCCTTGGTTTACTTGTTATCTCTAACGCGGTTACCCTCCCTTGGTTTATTTATTCTAACAGAGCTAGCGAGCCATAAATAACACATTATGAGATGGAATCTGCGGGCCATATGAAATCTGACTGCGGGCCGTGATTGGCCCGCGGGCCGGACTTTGGACATGCCTGCTGTATTCCAAGTCTGAGGTCATTTTCGTAGTCATTCTAGAGCTTGTTATTTTTTACTCACTGTTACTCTCCAGTGAGCTGTTAACTTCTGCAACTGGATCATTGAATCAGTGAGATGAACATATGACGCACATCACTCTGATTTATGAATGAATCACTCAGACCAGTTGAAATGGAGGAGTCGAGATGTGTTGTGAACCAAATCGACATGTTCATTTTAAAAGATCCTACTCACAAGGAATAATTCATGATTCACAAATCAGACATGACTACTTGACCGATTAGCACTGAGGAGCATGATTATTAATTATTCATTATACTGACAATGATCTGATCTTATTATAATGACTATATTAACGATTAAATCCCAATCACAAAAAAATGAAAAAGCACAACAAATCTGAAGAATCATTTTACACATGTAGCATAAGATGCACTATTTTAGCTTGCCCTGATGTTCTGTCATAAAACTACCCAGATGATCTTATATATTCCATCTACATGCGCTGGTTATTTATTATAATCATTACCTCACTTGGATTGTTGTGCCACAGTTGAGGAATAGACTATTCCTGAAGATGTACCGGCCATCAATACAGTGTTCTCCAGGGATGCAGCTCTGCGGTTATGTCAGGGACTTCAAAGAAGTCACACACTATCTGAATGCATGCGGGTTTTGCCTTTGAGTGCAAATGTGTTTGCAGTTGGGTCTGAATTAGAGGAGTGCATTGTAGTTGTTGATCAGAGTGCCGTCATAAGCTTCAAGCCATTCTTATCTCCTCTTTGCAGCATGGCTTACAGTGCCTTCATTTGGATCACCAGCGAAAACAAAACTGGGCAAAGCTGAAGCAGGAATTAGTCTGTCTTCTTTTTATCCCCGTGTGTTGAAAAATGCTAACATTTGACACAGAGAATCACTCAGAGGGAGCATGGCGCTCGCTAGCTGTTGTGCATTAGCTTATTAGATTAATGATATCCAGATGATACAGAGCTGGCTGCCAGCGCAATCATGAAAACCCACGCAGACGTTTCTTTAAACAGAGGCAAAGTGTCACGAAATAATTAGAGCGTTCCCTCGCGACGACCGTCACGACTGCGCCGTGGTGTCTTGTTTTTCCAGAACGCGATCTGAAACGACTCTTGTGAGGGTGAGCACTTCGGTACCGGTGCAGATGGTCTCGAGGCCATGTGTGTGCCGATGGGAAATTTAATTGCGCTGCATTTAAAAGTATCTGTTTTAATAGCAGGGTTCTGGAGTTTCCCGCTGGCGCGTTTTAATTAGTTTGAATACATTAGGCTCCTGTTGGAGCTCTACCTGCCAGGATTGATCACCGGACTGGGACTACACAGGGGCCATTTGCATTCACACCCGTTGGCCCCATAGATTGAAAGCAGTTACGCACCCTGCGATTCCGAGCACGGCACTTCTGCTCCTCTTTATCAGCAGCAGGTAAAAATGGAAAGCTATCGCCTGATGGATTACTGCAGTTTTAAGGGTGTGAAAGAGTCTGAAAGCAGGAAAATCACACACTGAGCGGTTTGCAGGTAAAGTGTGGAAAGGTTAAATCCGTTAGCGATGGAATCACACGCCACATTTTCCTTCGTGTTTCTCATTAGCCTGTCAGATTTATTGGTGTGATGATGTATCCTTTGTATTAAATTAATCTTTAACAATTGTTCTGTGATTTTTGTACGTAGAGCACTGACAGCGGTTTCATGGCATTTCTTTCAGCACACACATATGCTGTTGATCATCTTGGTTACCTAATCCAGATGTCTGCAGCTTTTTCCCTCTTTCATAATCATAACGATTCAATATGAGCAGAATCCCCTGGTTTCTTATCTGTGCCAGTGAAAAGTGCACTTCCAGCTCCTCGGGACCCTGACTACGGCTGTATCAGTCAGCAAAAACAAGCTGACTGGCTCTAATTTGTGTTATGAAAGAGAGAGAGGGAGAGAGAGCTAGAAAGTCACAATTTAAGAAGTCCTGCATCATGAACCTGCAGGCTAACATTGGCACAGGCTTCACAGCCTTCAGGACTGCAGAGGCTGAAGAGCAGAGTTTTTTCTTATCGTGTTTTTGTGTGTGTGTGTAATGGAACCACAGTCTATGAAGTATTTATGCAGAAGAAGGTGTTTACAGCAGGGAGCAGGTATTATTAACTTCTTGAGCAGAAGTTGGTAGTGTTTAAAAGTTATTAAAGGTGCTGTGAACAATGTTAGCTGTCATAAGTAAAGTAGATGAGTTTTTTGTCTTAAAAAGCCTGAATTTACTTTTTTCAAGTGCCCTGAAGTTCTCTCTGTTTGCAAAATAAATCAGTTATATAAATAAAAAAGGAAGCTGCTGTTTCAGTGCAAAAATAGTTGTTCGGTTTACACCATGAGGCTGAGTTATTTTTATTTTTCATATAATAATAATAATAATAATAATAATATTAATAATAATAATAATTATTATTATTATTATTATTATTATTATTATTGTTTTGTTTTGTTTGTTCTATTTACACTAAGTGCAAGTAGTGATTAGATGATTATACTAAGTGAAAATAGCAGTTTTACTTGGCAATATGCAATTTATACTTATGGTATCAGTGATGTATCTTTTTTTTTTTACCATAATATGTAAATCAGGGGTGTTCAACCCTGTTGCTGGAGATCTGCCTTCCTGCAGATTTCAGCTCCAACCCTGATCAAACACACCTGCCTGTAATTATTATGTACTGTTCAGGTCCTAATTAATTAGTTCAGGTGTGATTGAACAGGGTTGGAGCTGAAATCTGCAGGAAGGTAGATCTCCAGGAGCAGGGTTGAGCACCACTGATGTAAAGATGAAAAGGATAGTTCACTCAAAAAAGAAAATATACTGACAATTTTCTCACCTTCAAGTGAAATTTTGATGAATATTACAAACCAGAGCACATTCACTTCACTCAAATATCTTCTTTTGTGTTCAACAGTAGAAAGAAACTCAAACTGGTTCGTGACAAGCAGGGCTTAATTTGTGCCGGAACACGTCGCATCCGGATCCGCCACCTCTGAAATCTGATCCGGCACCTCATTTTACCGATCACCCTTCTCAACTGCCCTTCTACCCCGTCCGCTGTTCATTTTCTTCCGCGACGCCCCAACCCTCTTCACTTTTATCCGCGACACCCCTCCACCATACACCACAACCCCCCCCCCTCCACTTTTGTGCGTGACACCTCTCTATCCTCAGGTAACATGCCAGATCCATTACCCCGATCTGTTCCGGGACCTCACAATTCACAAATTAAGCACTGGTGAAAAGGGGAGAGTGAGTAAATGATAACAGAATTTTTGGCTTTGTGTAAACTGTCCCTTTGAAGGAACATGTGATGTTTTATAAACGAATTGCAGTTGGAACATGCACAGATGTTTTGACAGTCATTCTATTATCCAATCAGCTTAAGACCAACTCCTATGAAAAACCTCTCTTTTCTCTTGACTTTCAGCATCCCTCCACCACCCCAACTCTACACTTTTAAACCCAATTCCTACATAAATCGGAGTGACGGGAGCATTATAAGGCCATTCTAGACACTGCACATTGACCCCTATCTCTGTCTTTTCTCTGCCAAGTGGAATAACCAACACTATCTCTCACCAATTTGAAATCTGTTGATTTGGTGGCTAATTCATATGAATTTTTATTATAACATTCATACATTTTAGTATGATTTGCTCATCTCCCAATGACGGTTGGGTTTTGTGTTGTGGTTTGCTGCCACATTCGTTCATTCATTCATTTTCTTTTCGGCTTAGTCCCTTTATTAATCTGGGGTCGCCACAGAATCAACTGCCAACTTATCCAGCATACAGTATGTTTTACGCAGCAGATGCCCTTTCAGCTGCAACCCATCACTTGGAAACATCCATACACACTCATTCACACACACATGTACACTATAGACAATTTAGCTTACCCAATTCACCTATAGCACATGTGTTTGGACTTGTGGGGAAAACACTCGATCACGGGGAGAACAGAAATGCCAACTGACCCAGTCGAAGCTCAAACCAGTGACCTTCTTGCTATGAGGCGATTGTGCTACCCATTTCGCCACCCTGACGCCAATTTGGTACCACGTCTCCTATTAAAAATTTTTGTACGACTGAACTCATCACTGAATTCATTACCAACTAAACAGACGAAATGTAAAATAGTTACGTTTCCTTATGAGATCAGGCTGGAATGACATAAGTTAGGGTGTCTTTCTGAGCTCAGAGCCGTCTTCCTGGACATCACGGCAAATTTGTATATTTAGTCAAATATAAGTGTAAACTTATAAAACAAAACAGTATGCAGAAATAACATACTGGGTATGAATAAAAACATTAATGAAATGGATGTTACCTTTTAACTGACCTTAACATTAACCGTAAATACTTTATGAACTATCCTTCAGGAACTTTATTTACACTTTCATATATTTTAGTGGTATTATATGTTACTATATTCAACTTTACAATCTGTCATTGTGGGGAAAAATAAAAGAGAAGTAGGGGTTTGGCCAACAGTGGACTTGAACTCGGGTCAATCAGAGCAAAAGTTCAGACACCTCACATCTTACTCCCTACACAAATGACATGTGGTTTTGTAACTTTTACACCAAAACAAAATGATCAAATATTAAAGAGCAACAAATTTACTTCGCTGCAGACCCACATGGTCTTTAGGGTGCAATTTAACAAACTGCCAAAAATGATTTTAAAATGACTTCTTGATCTCACACCGAATGCCCTCTAACAAACGGCTTATTCGGTACAAAAAATATAAAAATTATTCCTTTAATACAGCGCAGCCAACACTTATTTGAACATGCCAAGAAAAGCTTTTTATTTTACACTCGGTATTTTAAGTTTATTTAAATATTACTTTAAAATCCAAGTCTGTACCATATTTCAACAACATTTTAGCTTTTTTTAAAAAAATTTATTTAATAATTGTTTAAAATATAATTTAATTGAAATAGACACCAAAATAGGACATCTTGTCTTTGATCCACATATACATATACTTATTAATGTTTTTTTTTTACTTATTATTTAATTGTTGATTGCTGATTTCTCTTTTTTACCAATCAAACCTCGATCCATTGGTTCAATTCAAAGTTGCCAAAAGCAACAGTAGCAAAAACTAAATCTTCCTCAACAAACTGAAAGCAGTCTGTGAAACCAAATATGTCACTAAACTTGAATAAATTGCTTTAACTGCCTTTTTTCTGTTCTGTCTGGAAAGCATCTAAGTAACTGACAGAAAGAAAGTGCATCAAAGCAAAGTCTTCTGACTGGCTAAACTAAGAGTCTGACTGAACCTGTCACATTTATTTTCACTGTTTAGCTATTTTAAGATATTTAAGGACACCTCATTTAGGGATACGTGTCAGACAAAGACATATTTGAGTATCTGAGTAGCATTTAAAAACAAATCTGACAAATATGTTTGGAATTTTGTCTTTTTAAAAACACTTTTAGATATCAGATTTCTTTTATCTGTCTATTTACAGTGTGACAGCACATTGGAGGAGAAATCATTTAGCTAAAATGTGGGAAGTCATTTTAGGATAATCATTGGTATTTGTTAAATACAAATAAAAATATAAGGATTAGCAGACTCTAAACAGTAACCTTTATCAGTTCATCGCATATTAAATATTAAAATTTGCTGACTTTAACCTTTGTGCACCAATTTTTAAAGTGTAATGCATTTGTCCTTAGGGCACACAACTCTTCAAAGTCAGGCGCGTAGCCAACCTATTGATGTTATTTTTTCTATAAAGTGGAACATTTTGTATTCAATCAGGCCTTTTAGAGACATTTTAAGAACAGATCTTTGACATCATAACTACACTTTTCTGATGCACCAAAAATATTTCCTACAAATTTGTCAAAGTGCTTACCATACTATTTACAAAGTATTTATTTACAAATCTGGATTTAAACTGTAAGTTAATCCAGTTTTATAAATATTTTTATTAGATTAGCATAAAAAAATGAATAAATAAATATGAAAAAATGCCTATATTTAAATACAAATTTATTATCATCCATTATTTTAAAAAAGGGGAATCTGGTAAAACTTGTTTTAAAATAAGAACTGTAGCCTGTAAACTGGCCACTTGAATAATTTAACAATTTATGATGGCAAAGCAGTCCAAAGAGGGGTTAAATGAGCTCATGTAGGGGTGATTTTCTGGACTTTGCCCCCAGAAAATGTAACTTTTGGACTGGAGTTTTGCCAACAATTTGTTTGGTTGGTTTGTTTGCTTATTTATATATTCTATTATTAATTTGTAGTGTTTAAAAATAAGTTTAAAAAGAATTCAAGTACTGCTCACACATCTGCAAGTGTGTCAATGTGTGTGTAATTTCTAAGTATATACTGCACATACAAAACAAACTCTGATTTCCATAGCAACACTTATAACCGAGGTGCCGCAACCATTTATACTCCATAGTTTTTACTCCATTGGTCAAATTTGAGAAAACAGTTCTGAAATAATAAGAAATTAATAATATATTTTAAAAACTAAATGTATTTTCAACAAAATGAAAGCCTATGATCAAACATTGGATTGTTTTTTTAATGTTGTTGCTTAAATTGCAATTTATTTATTCATTCTTTGTGTTACCCTTTCTATACTGTTAAAGGTATAGTTCACCCAAGAATGGAAGCTGTCATCATTTACTCATCGTTTACTTGTTTAAAACCATCATGAGTTTCTTTCTTCTGTTAAACACAAGAGAGAGATTTTAGAAAAATGTTGGAAACTATTGACATCAATGCTAGTTGTTTTTTCTATGTCGATGGTTACAGGTTTTCAACTTTATTCAAAATATCTTCTTTTGTGTTCAACAGAAGAAACAAACACAAATGTGCGATGAGTAAATAATAACAATGGTCCTAATGCATTTCCTGTTTTAGATTTTTAATACTTTCCAAGAATCTAGAAAGCTCCACATTCATTCATTTTCTTTCGGCTAAGTCCCTTTATTCACCGGCAACTTATCCAGCATATGTTTTACACAGCGGATGCCCTTCCAGCTAACCTAGTACTGGGAAAAATCCATACACACTCATTCACACACATACTCTATGGCCAATTTAGTTTATTCAATTCACCTTTACTGCATGTCTTTGGACTGTGGGGGAAACTGGAGCACATGGAGAAAACCCACGCAAACATGGGGAGAACATGAAAACTCCACACAGAAATGCCATCTGACCCAGCCGGGACTCGAACCAGTGACCTTCTTGCTGTGAGACGATAGTGTTTATCACTGAGTCACCGTGTCACCCAAAGCTCCACGTATTGATAATTTTTTTAATGACAGCTGTGTTAGTTACGACTGAATCACTGCTTGTTACAGTTCTGAAATTGTTTGACAGCAAGCAGGAACTGTTCATGGAACCATGATATCACCATATTGAAGTGGTCTATAGTGCGTAAATAAATATTTTGGGTTCAACTATCCCTTTAATGCTACAGGTTATAGTTGTAAATCACACTGAAAGTATTTTGGTCTGCTTCCCGTCTGCTTCAGCGCGTTCCCTAACCGAAGATGAGTATGAAACATGATAAATTGAGATCTCTATCTAGAATCTGAAATAAAACATACATAAAACGACCTCCAGACATCAGTCAGTTTGCAGTAATGGAAAACAGACGTGAAAAATGTGTCAGAAATATATTATTATCACCCAGTTGCCAAGGAGAGAACAGAGCGTGCGAGAAATTGAGCGCGTGTGTCCTGAAACACCGGAGTCTTTCTGAGCTCACCAGTAAAAGCAGATGTTCACCTGAGACTCTGCCAAACTGAGAAGTGCTGTACCAGGTTGAGCTGTGAAGACCCTCTGTTTCCCCACGCGGCCTACAGATCAGCAGACTGCTAGGTGGAGCTCTGCTATCAAATGTTCTTGTTGTGATAATTGCTGAGGCTTTTATCATGATATTGACATGAGCTGCAAAAAGGGCTGCAGTTACAAAAAGGTGGAATAACAAAAAGAGCTCCACATATATGATCTTATACTTTATTGCACGTTGTACTATTATGGGAACGCTGAAAGCTTGATTCTGATTGACTGATTTACTTTATATGGTGTACAATTATTTTAGTTGAATTTCAATGTAATTGAGTGTGTTTTACTGACCTGTTTATCTGGACAACTTTTCTGCTGTGGTCGTTTTTTTGGTAGTTTACTTTGGGTTTAAGTCTGGTGGAGCACAGTTCCATTAAGTGTTAAAAGAAATAGTAAATATTAAAGTTTGCATTATCTGGACGCCGGAACCATTTTTTTTTCCTATTATGATGTACACTGTAAAAAAATCCATAATTTTACAGTTTATTTCTGGCAGCTTGGGTGCCGAAAACCCCCTCCTAAAATAAAGACCATTAATTACAGAAATTTACCAGAAATGTAAATTTAAGGAAATTTCTGTAATTCAACGACCTTTTTTTACGTTTTTTTTCCAGCACCCCAGCTGCCAGAAATAAACCGTAAAATTACAGATTTTTTTTACAGTGTAGTTCCCAGAGAAATGGAATATTACATGAAAAAACAGTGGGTGTGGCTTGTTTTTTTTCTAGTGCGAGCTGATTGGATGCAATAAAGTGGGCATTTCATTCAGAAAGATTGGGAAAAGGGTTTCAGGAGAGTTATTACAACCTAACAGACTCCTCCTCTTCACCATTTCTGATTATTGTCATAGTGCTGTCAAAACTGACAATTGGAGGGGCGTGGTCAAATATGTTAACCACGCCCAATACCTCAGACAAACACAATCTGAGAAATGAACTGAAAACAAACAGAAAGTGCATTGTTAGGTTATGAGGGCAAACAATTTTTTCTTAATGATTTGTGCAAAACGAGCAGTGTAACATGCTTACTATTGATTTCATCTGTAATTTAAAGTAAAACTTTGGCTTCGCATTATGAACAGGGTTCATACGGTCATGGAAAACCTGGAAAAGTCATGAAGTTTCAACATGGCATTTTCCAGGCCTGGAAAACTTTGGAAAAAACAGAAAAACCCACAAAGTTTTGGAAAAGTCATGGAAATCTATTTGCTTGAATATAGGTTATTTACTTCTTTTCTGTCCTTGGCCAATCACATACTCTCACATTATTAGTGCGGTGTAAGCATTATCTAAATCAATGTTACATAGCTATAAATATAAATTGAAACTAAATAGACTGTTGCGTGTTTTACGATATGCTGTAATAATGTTGAACATGCATGGTTTTTCTTTTACCAGGCACATGAAGACATTGCATGAAACATTAAGTCATGAAAATTTACTTGAAAATCATGGAAAAGTCATGGAATTTTAGTAGTAAAAATGTGTATGAACCCTGTTTGAAAACAGTATTGGTTGTTCGCAAACAACTTCACAGTCAACCACTCCCCCAACTCCCCTACACCCCAACCCAATCCCTTCCGCCTGGTATTACCTTCACAATCTCAATCAATAACCCCCCTCGCTCTTCACGTTTGCATATCCCTTAAACTGCCAAAGCCCACTCATGAGCCGCCACACCCCCCGGCTCTTCACTTTGTGATTGGAGCAACATATTTTATGTTTCTTAAAAATGTGGACAGCGCCCTCTAATGGATTTGTCCTGTGAAACATGCAGTGAAATGTAGATAGAGCAACATATTTTAGGTTTCACAAAAATGTAAACGCCATCCTCAACATACCCAGAGTAACATATTTTACCTTTCGCAAAAAAATTGAATAGCACCCTCTAGTGGATTTATTATCTCAAATTTGCAATGAAATGTTCTTAGAGCAACATATTTTAAATTTCACAAAAGTAAGACAGTGCCCTGTAGTGGGTCTGCTATTAAATACTAATTAATTAAATGCCAATGATGACATCATGAATGTTTATTATTAACAATATATTGTATTATTGAATATGTGATAGGTCAGACTCAGTTTCTTTTTTTATTTACACAGTATAATTTTTTAACCATAATATTTTTTTTTCTAATTAACACTGTATTTCGTAATAAGCATGTACCTTCAATGCTCCAAAAACAAGCAGCTGATTATCTTGACTCCACAGTTCTAATTACAGGAAAGAGCCATAATGTGTGACCATTATGTTTCACTAATCTCAATGTCATTCATGGCCGAGGTGTGTTTGTGAATGAACAATCAGGATGATACCAGACCACATTACATGGCCCTTGGCAAAGCATGAATAAAAGAGTATGTTTTACAAATGCATGCATTAAAAAAACAACATCTCATAAATGATCACGCAATTAATTCCAAAATAGGGCGTCACAGTGGCGCAGTGGGTAGCACGATCCCTTCACAGCAAGAAGGTCGCTGTTTCGAGCCTCGGTTGGCATTTCTGTGTGGAGTTCTCCCTGTGTTCTTGTGGGTTTTCTCCGGGTGCCCAATTCACCTGTACATGTGGTATAGGTGAGTTGGGTAAGCTAGATTGTCCGTAGAGTATGTGTGTCAATAGCTACGTTTCCATCCAGCTATTTTTATTCGTATTTTGGATATGAGATTTTTAAGAAAAAAAATGTATGTGCATAACTGAGTAGGATAAACGTTTTATTTGATAAGAAAAGATGCACATAAACTGCGATGGAAACACTTTTACCGCATAAATTCCAGTATGCGCATTAAAAAAGGTCATGTGATGTTGTTGTAATAGATTATGGGATGATAAAAATGTGTGTTAATGGACAAACCAGCAGGCTGAGCATATCGAAAAACATGTTGTGTTGGTCATTCTAAAACACCTTACCATTTAAGTTGTTGTGTTATTCTATTATTAATGACCTCCAGAATCAAGAGCGTCTGTGCTCCGTGTCTGAAACGCCACTGCGTTCACTGCGTATCAGGATTGCCTTCTGAGGCACAAGTCATTTATTAAATGAAGAAAAAGATTGACACAGCTTCTCCTACTGCAGCAAATTACGTTTTTACTGTTGATATTTGGCTCCAGTTAATCAGGAAGTGACGATTTTGTCCGCTTTGACTCGTTGGATGGAAACGCTGCTTTATTCGCACATCTTTTATGCGATAATCTAGTTTTACGCATAAAGTTTATTCGCGTTCTTGGATGGAAACATAGCTAATGAGTGTGTATAGATGTTTCCCAGTGATGGGTTACAGCTGGAAGGGCATCCGCTGCATAAAAAAATATACAGAATAAGTTGGCAGTTCATTCCGCTGTAGCGACCCCAGATTAATAAAGGGACTAAGCTGAAAATGAATGAATGAATGAATGAATGAATAATTCCACAATAATTCAACATCATTGTAGCTTTTTTGTAACATACTTTAAAAGTTTTTGAAGAATTTTGGACTTTTAAGCATTTCTAGTATGTTAATGGTGTTTTTACAGTAATATTGATTTTTTTAGCAGCTAGTAGTGTTTATAAATTTCCCATGGTTCTTCAAAAATTGTCCTAATATGCCAGTTCTGTTCTTTAATATTTTTATAGAGACATAAACGATTCTTTGATAAATTGAGAGTTTAAAATGAACAGATTTTTTTTTTAAATAGAAATATTTATAGCACAATAATTGTCTTTATTGTCATAGTTGATGAATGTATTACTTTCTTGCTGACTAAAATTATTAATTAAAATTGAACACTTACATGTTTTTAAGTAAACGTAGGGTCAGTTAGCATTTCTGTGTGGAGTTTGCATGTTTCCCCCCTTGTTTATGTGGGATTCCTCTGGGTACTCTGGTTTCCCCCACAAGTCCAAGGAAATGCGCAATAGGTGGGTCGATTGGGTGAGCTCAATTGTCCGTAGTGTATGCGTGTAAATGAGAGTGTGTGTTGTTTCCTAGTGATGGGTTGCCGCTGGAAGGGCGTCCGCTGCCTAAAACATATGTAGGATAAATTGGCGGTTCATTCCGCTGTGGCAATAAAGGGACTAAACCGAAAATAAAATATATGAATGAATATTACAGTAAATATATGTTTTTTGCATGCAAATTTTATATACAAGTATACATACAAATATAGACATTTATATGTCTTGTGATGCAGCAGAAAATTATACCAGCATATTTTATGTTAGATTTACAAAGTTAAAATGCAACAAATGTAAAATACAAGTAAAGCATCATCATTGACACTTTTCTCAGTACTCTTCAAAGTAATTCCAGTAACATTCAAGGACCAGAACATTTCCTATTGTAAGTCTAAACCAGAAATAAGAATAGAAACTCAGGGTCGTGTGCTTCTATTTGTCTAATGTATTTCTTCCTCTTGAAAGCGTCTCTATTTCAGCCTCTTGAAGTTATGGTAAAGCAACCGAGAGTCTCTTAGAGCCCTGAGGGTGATTTGTTGTTAAAGAAAAGCAGTCAGGAGCGTGTAAGACGGCATCAGTTCACTCCGAGCCTCCTGTCCTCTGCTGTGCGCTGGAAGAGCGGGTAATGGATCAGACCGGGGCCCTGGAGACCTCAGCCTGAATCAAACCGTTCAATACGTGCCAACACAGGCTCCTCTGCCTCCAAGCTGCAAACAGAGGAAAGAGCCATAGACAGACACCTGATTTAAAGCTTCAACTCTGCACATGTACGCTCACCCTCGGCTGTATTAGCATACAACACAGACATATTCTTTTAGTCAGAGAAGAAAAACTCGCCGTCCCACTGGCCTGATTGATTGGCTGTGTTTGTGTGTAAGAGGTTGCTGTGCTAACATGGCTTTGTTCTTCAGCCACGGAGCGTTCGTATCCGTCACTGTCCCATTGCGACTGCCTGCAAATTAGTCTCTGTCTGCTTTTCTTTCCAGGATGCAAAATAAAGGAGTTACAAATGATGAAGTGCAGATGTACACAGAAGTGTGTTTGCCCTCTTTAGGACTAATTTAGGTCCTTGCTGAATTTGATTAGCGCTAAGTAGATTGATAACTCGTAGGAATATCAGAGCAAGTTAGCTAATCTACTCACAAACGATGCAGAGCAACATTGAAGTCAGTCACTGAGATGCCGAGAATAGAGTTTTTAGCAAGTACAGTCAACAAGTTAAAAAGGGTATTGGGAAAATACAGTAATCTGGGTCAATGGGTAATAGGGTCAATTAAACTTCATGAGCTCTGGTTATATGTCAAAATAACTGTATCCTGGCAGATTGGTCATTTAGTTTACACGTTGCATTTAGCAGTTGCTGTCTTCCAAAATGGCTTACAAATGAGGTTAGAAGAAGCACTTCAAATCACCAGAGAGCAGCAATATATAGATGGAATGACAAGTCCAAGTTAGTTTAGAAGCTTCATGTTGGCTAGGCCATCTCAAGACCCACCGCTGGATCTAATCTCTTGCATCTCTGTTGTTAAAACGATATATAATTAATCTTTGGTGTATCTAACGGTCAATCTTTGGACTTTTGAACCTATTACTTGTTCTCAGGTGTATTTTTTGGCAGATTGCAAAGTAAGTTTCATAATTAATTTATGACCGTAAATAATGTAATATTAAACTGATCCTGCGTGTTTGGCTAATTGCTTTTGTTTTAAAGAAGATATGTAAATAAAGCAGAATGTTCTCCTTCCTGTCCTGATAAATTTACCTATATTTAACAGCAGAGATTTCTGAAATAGACTTTGGCTGCTTCAAAGACTCTAGAATACAGTTGAAAATATGTATTCAATTAATATGATACCTTTTATAAGATTTGTATGTTTATTATGAAATGTAAATCACGGAAATTCTGCTATACTGTAGGTAGCCCAGCTTTTTGTCAAGACAAAGCCAATATACAGATCCTCCCTTGTCAGAGAAGCTGTAGAAAGTAGACAAAAGAAACATGTGACTGAGAATGTGACTAGAAACACACTCCAGGTGTAACTGGGAATGTCTTATTTGTCCACCTGTGATCGGACTGATGAAATCGCATCTTAATAATATTACCAGGTATAAACAGCACTGTACCTGTTTACTGTACCTGCATGAAGCACACTTAGAATTGCACAATATTTTCTAGAAATATGGAGAGTTTCTAAGAAAGTGTCAGGTGCATACGGAGAGGAAAAGACTCCTACAAGTAGTTTATCAAGCACACACTGCATGTAATGAAGATTCATTTGCTTTGTGTATTGAGAATCACTGTGAATTCCAACCCATGTAGAATCATATTTACATCATCTATGGGCATGCATTATGTTTTACAATTCTTCTTCTTAATATTATTATTCATATATATTCATTCGTTCACTCAGGTCCAGATCAAGGGTGTCCAAACTTTTTCCTATAAAGGGCCTAAAAGCAAACTTGGGCCAAATATCTAAATCAAGCCATATCTATTAGATATTCCGTGGATAATTTTCTAATTTATTCAGTAATATTTAAAAATAACTAGAAGACTTTAAAGCTTTAAATCAGATTAACTTATGCAGTATCATTTGTAACATTTAATAATGAACTTATTACAGTAAAAACATAATCCCATTTATAACACAATGGAGTTCAGTGTAGAATACACTAGTCAAGCTGCTCCTGCCTTTACCTTGATTTGACCTCAGATATCTTATGCATTTTCTTCTATCTGTCAAGTGACAGTATTTACATTTTAAAAGCCTGATTCATTTACAACATTTAATTGAATCATTTCATTTCAGATGGCTTTTTTAATGTAGCTTAGCAATAAAACAAAGAGTCAAAAGGTTACGTTAAATTTAAAATGACCATCTCTGGCATTCGCCCCAACCACCTCCCCATCTTTCTCCCTTTCTTTTCAGATGGGATGATGGGCCAAATTAAAGGTTACCATGGCCCAACATTGGCCCGCGGGCCCTACTCTGGGCATCTCTGCTACAGATGATGTCACTGGATCAGGATGACAGCAGCCATATGTGGGACATTTTCCCTTCACTTTTATAATCCATAGAATCTCTGCTTTGGAAACCATCAAATTAAAGTATTACCTTTATTTATTTGAGACATTTTGCTACTACTCTAATGACTCCTAGTTGACCAGTTTCTTATAGTCCACAGAGGGGATCATCCAAACATATTGTTACACAAATTTATATTTTAACCCGTTTTGTTCCCTTTACACATACACATTTTTTAAACTTTCTGTAAAACTTAGTTAGAAAAATTATATTAACAGCCACAGCTATTAAACCTTTTACAGATGCAGCAGAAAATCGATACGTACCCAGGTCTACGTTTCTGGGGACAGCAATATACCCGTAACTGGAGGTACGTCTGCTCACAGTCTTTGTTTTTGCAAATCCACCAGAGGCCACTGTGTACACTTTTTGATGATCTCAAATTTCTCTTGCGCGTTCTCTCATCATGTACATTTCATTCGACCAGGCAAACTTGCTGTCGACGAACTGACTGATTGACTGACCCACCCACCACCTTCCCTAAATCCAACCAATAGTGTTTTCAAAAGGAATCTAGAAAAAGAAAAGCTTTACGTGACGAGCTACTTTGCTAACTGATAACACCGGAAAAGGCGTCCAGATTGAGGTAAGCGGTCAGAGGTAGTGCAGAAAGCAACAGAAGCCGTCGGCAGTGTCATACTGCCACATAGCTTTCATTTTAAACACAAAATGCAGCCAAATGTACCTCTGGCTTTAAAACATTCATTGCACTCTCTAAGAATATATGTAACCACAATGAGCCTGTGTTGCGAGATTTATACAGTCTATCTAATTAGCACAGCGCAATGAACACTGCAGATTTGATAATGATCCTCAATTTCTCTCAGTTGTGACATATTTTTAAAGTTAAACAGCAACTCAAACAAGAACAAATGGAGGATGGGACTTAATTCTGGTCAATTTTGAATTGATTGGTGCATTGTTTACTGATGTTGGTTGTTAGTAATAAATACTGCAAAAAAATCAAGATAAAAGGGTCAATGTTGATTTTATGGAGATTTAAAAGTGATATAGTTTACATTTCTTAAAAGCATAAAATTTGTACAATGTAATTTATTGTCAGCCTTTAAAGGGCACCTATGATGAAAATCAACAGTTTGGACAGAACTGTGTGTATAGTGTGTCCACAGTCATATTGGAATGATATACTGTAAACCCAACAAGTTGCTTTTTTTTTTTTTTAATTTCCTGACGTTAAAATAGGATCCAAATCCCTATAATTTTGAGGCCCACCGCAACGAGACGTAGGAATGCGGTTTTCCGAATTGATTGACAGGCACCATGTTTCTATAATAATATCTATACACATGTCCACAGAACAATTTTTTGGTGTAAACTGGAAGTCAAATATTTGTTGCTAGTTTTATAAGTTTACAACATTTTTAAAACAGAGTATGTTTGTAATAAAGACAGTAAGTAAAATTGCTATGTAATTGCTATAAACATAGTGTGTGTGTGTGTGTGCTGTAAACAGCATTTGTGTGAGACTCATCATTTCAGAAAGGCTTGAATAAACTCCACCACAAATGCATGAAAAACATACTTGGTATTTTTGACTAACGAGCTTTATTTCAGCTTCATCCGAGTCTGTCTCTGTCACTGCGCTATTTATCTGATGTAAAGCATGAGAAGCAGACAGGCATGTAGAAACAATGGGCAGGGAGAATTAGCTTATTTGCATTTAAGGCTACAAAAACTGCTACAATGTACTCAGACACCAAAATGGGCAAAGTCTGGAGGCTATAATAAATAATCTGATGGGTATTTTGAGCTGAAACTTTACAGACACATTCTGGAGACACCAAAGGCTTACCTAACATCTTGTAAAAGGGGTCAAATAGGTGCTCTTTAATAGATAAAAAGTGAACGCAAACATTTGTGCAGCACTGCATCATACAGGAATCCACTGAGGCTTGTGACAACCCAATTCTGAAGTTAAACTGGCTGTGTAGTTTAAAAATATAAATCTAATTAATTAAAGTGCATTAATTTACATAATAAATGTCCCAAAATATTCAAATGTTCTTTTCTTCTTTTAACCCCAAGTCAAAATTCTAGCATAACTTCTACTATGCTGAAACAGAATTGCATAAGTATTGCACAAACAAAACCCCAAAAGTGCAGAAGAGAAATCTTAGCTATGGGCTGTAAATGTAATTAGCCAAAAAAGAAGACTTAACCCCATGACACTCACAAGTAACAGACTCACTTTCCTGACGTATAAATATCCAAAATACAGTATAATATGAAGCCTCTACACTCTCGGAATCATCTAAGACACTTTTGAACTTTCTGCATATTAAACGTGCCTGTGAATATGGATATTATTATCTGTTAGGAGACCAGGTCACCTCCAGAAGACCACTTTAAAAGTGGATAGAGCTGCTGACATTTATCAAAAGGGCAGGAGCGTTTCATACCATTAGGGCCTCTGGCTGTGTCTAGAGAGATTCAGCTAAACCAATCTAGAAACCAAATGTCATAGTGGCGTTCTCAGTCTATTCAACCAGCTTTAGAATCAAAGTGGTGAATGTACTTTTGCTGTATATCGACACTGGCTCCAAGTATAAAAGTGCTGTGGATCTTTCCTCTTGTTTCTACCTTCTTCATTTGGTCTGAGGATGTACTCTGTCGGGCCTCAGCAGCTGTAATTCGGGTGATACATGTTCTACCCGTGACCTGCTTTGCTTTTTCTGTGCGTACGCCATTATTACTTGGGATCTTTAATTGCTGTAGACGTTCATTCAGCAAGTAAGGGTATTTTGTTTCCCATTAAAGTACTTGCTGTCTTGGTTCCTGTGCAGCAAGTGGATGGATTTAGTCTGGAGCAGGGCCTGGTTTCATTGTTGCATTTGTCACTGCAATCCACAAGGGTCAAAGCTCAATCTCTGCACACATACGTCACTGGATACACCACTGCAGTTTTGTAGACTAGAAGTGTATTCATTTTTTAAAGATGTGACTTATGGAGGTCTTTGGTGCATTTGGCCCAGTTTATCTTTATTTATATGTTTTATTTCGGTTTTTGTTGAGCAAAGACATTTTAAATAGGCTTTTACTTTCTACTTCAAACAAATCTTCTGTTAATCAAGGAGTCTATTAAAAAACACTGTTGATATTGACATAACTGATTGACAATAAATGTACTGTATTAGAATGATTTCTGATAGATCATGTGAAACTGAAGACACTAATGCCAAAAATTTAGCTTTGTCAATTTAGGAGGAAAGTTTACTACATATTAAAATAATGTATTAAATGTATTAAAATAAAAAATAATATATATAAACAATATAAACAATATTTCACAATACTAAAATTCTTACAAATTCCTACTTAAACTACTTTAACAAAATCTTACCTGCATTCTTGCAGAGAATTTTCTTTTTAATTTAGATATTGTGTACAGTGTTTAATGTTTGCCACTTTCCAGTTGTTTAGGAGTTCATACAGTAGTTTTCTGTGTTTTGTTTTTTATTTTGTTTATTAATATTGCAGCCTGTAATGTTGGTAACACATTATAAGGTAACACTTTATTTCGATGGTCCATTTGAGTATTAGTAGACTGTCTACTTAATATCTGTTGATACAGACATTCAACAGACATTTAACTGACTATAAGAAACTTTGCAAGTACATGTCAACTTACATTAACCCTACCCCTAACCCCAACCCCAACCTAACAGTCTACTTATAATCTAATAAGAATTAGTTGCGATGTATTTTAAATTCAACAAACGGACCATCAAAATAAAGTGTGACCCTTTAGAATAACTACACACTATGAATCATTTATTATGCATTAGCAAATAGTTAAATTATTCAATCTGTTAAGCATTAACTCTACATTAACAGATTTTAAAAAGGCAGTTTATAACTGCAAATACAAACGCTCTAATCTTGACTTACAATCACATATATAATGTGCTTAATGTTTGTGTTTTTAACCTTTGTTAATTAGTGTTTTTCATTACTAAATGAAGAATTGAATCATTTACAAACCAGTTGTTTGAGAGACGTTGCTGGTTTTTAACGATTATCCAGATTGCATTAGTAAATGATTAATTAACTATTCAAACTATCATCTTATTATTCAGGCTTATATTAATAGTTAATTTGTATGTTATTAAATGCTTCATCCTGTTTTGTGACCTAATCTAAAGTGGGAACTATTTATGCTTTACAAATTCTAATTAAAGTCTCAGATATAATCTAAACATGCAGGGAAAAAAGAACATAAATGACTTCATTCATTTCTATTCGTTCGAAGAGACACAAACGAAACTGTATCAAATGAAAAACAAATCTTTGCAATCTTAACTTAAATAAAATTCATTCATTCATTCGTTTTCTTTTTGGCTCAGTCCCTTTAATAATCTGGGGTCGCCCAGTGGAATGAACCGCCAATTTATGCAGCATGTTATAACTACTCTTAATTACAAATGATTTGTAAATAATGGCATACTTAATTTAGTCATGAAGAATTAATCAGTAACAAAGTATGAAAGTACCGTTATTAAGCACATTTTAAATGTGCTCTTAAGTCAACAATAGAGCATTTGTAGATGTAGTTATATACTGCTTACTTACATAGTGTAGCGTTAATGCTTAACAAATAATGAATTCACTACTTTCTAAAACTTAATAGAGGATTCATAGTGTGTATTATAAATGTTACCGATCTATTGCAGCTGCAGTTTAAGTGTATTTATAGTACTGGGCCGGGATGCTTCAGATTCTAGAGAGCATTTGATTGGACAGAAAATCTGATGAGATGCTGAAAATGCTGAGCGGTGTCATCAAAATCACTGATCCATTGGTTGAAATGAGATTTAAATGCATGTATCATTGTTTTCGAGCTTGCACACAGAAAACATTAAGGCTATATGTTCATAACTAAAGCCAAAAAATCTATTTAGGCACTTCAATGTATTTTGTTTCTAATCTCTTGGGAAAAATGGTTCTAATCGGTACAAAATTAGGGTTCTTCAGTTTGTAGTAATATAACATAAGTCTTTTTTGATGCTTCATAAACTTCATAAGGGCAACACATCGATTCAGTGGTTAGCACTGTCGCCTCACAGCAAGAAGGGCGCTGGTTTGAGTTTCGGCTGGGTCAGTTGGCATTTCTGCATTTCTGTGTGAAGTTTGTATGTTCTCCCTGTGTTCGTGTGGGTTTCCTGCTCCGGTTTCCCCACAGTCCAAATGCATGCGCAATAGGTAAATTGAATAAACTAAATGGGCCGTAGTGTATGTGTGTGAATAAGTGTGTATGGATGTTTCCCAGTACTGGGTTGCAGCTGGAAGGGCATCCGATGTGTAAAACATATGTTGGATAAGTTGTCAGTTCATTCTGCTGTGGCGACCCCTGATAAATAAAGGAACTAAACCTAAGGAAAATTAGTGAATGAATAAATAAAACCTCATAAGTATCCATAAGTGCAATATAACATTTTAATACTATTGTCATTAATTAGTACTCTGTTTTATAAATTATTTATTAATCTATTATTAATATATTTGTTGTCTGTAATTGTTTTATCTGGTCTTATATCTTACAGGCTTTGATATAGTAAAAAAAAAAATAACACATTGTAAAAACCTAAAAGCATGTGCCAGTTACTTTTATTAGTTTTTATTAATGTGAACTTGCAGCAAAAAAAGGCAGCACTCATACAACAGTTATTAAATCTTTAGTTAACTAATGGACACTGTGCAATAATAATACAAAAAAGTGAAGCACACAACAAACAGCAAATACATACAATGAAGACCAAGTTCCAGTAAAATCTTCCCAATCCTTTATGATGCGTTTATGTCCATCATTATGAGTGTGTTTTAGTAAAATGTTATTGAGAGGGATTTTCTCTTTTCAGATGATGAGGTTATAAAATATGACAGCATCTGAAATAGACAAATGAAAGCATGTTACAGCGCAGTTACAGTGTGTTATAAAGACCAAAAGTAGCAAAAACAGACAGAATGTTGCACCTTGACTGCGCTAAAAAGAATTTCGCCTCTCTAAAATTTAAACCTGACACCCAGGTTCAAAGTTCCCAGGATATAATACTAAAAAGTAAAGTTTGAATTACAGTGAGAGATGGAAGATGTTATTTTGACAGGTAATAAAAACTCCTTATCTTTCATAAACTCCAGTGTAAACTTGATGGACATTCCCAAAAACACTGAATCACCTTTATATCAAATGGACAAGTTTTAATAGTGACTTACAGCTCCCGCGGGAGGTTGTCCATTAAACTCAAACTGGAGAAGAGGACAGGACATAAAACGATGGCGCCGGTTGCTTCTTGAAGTACCTTTTGCGAGGGGACGAAATACAACCCGCTGCCCTGAGGATATTAAAAATGAAATACAAAGTCATTTGCCGCACAGGGTCAGCCTATACTGATCTGTTTTTGATTAAAAACAAGGAGCTTAGAGGCTTTCCTGTTACTATGATAAGGCATCATGTCATAAGTCTGATTTCGGCTGTGGCCATGCGGACAGTAGTATAGTGAGCTCCAGCCGTACCGTAATAATCTTCCATCTAAATGTGTGAGAACTCTCTGAACCCTAAAGCATCAGGCACTGCTTTTAAGCTTACAGGTTTTGGCTTTGATGGATTTCTCGTACAAACTTCCATTTGGAAAATCTATGCTCCTTCCTCTCTCTCTTTCTCTCACACACACACACACACTCTCTCTCTCTCTCTTTCCAGCCTTGTGCTTTTTTCTGGCTGACTGTAAGGGTAGAAAAATCTACTTTGTTTCCTAATACTTTTTGGATGTCATGATATTTTCGTAGTCCAAAGACAGACATAAACTCTTGAAAAAATGCAATGAGCGAAAGCGTTAGACTTGGGATATATGTCGCTGTGTATTGTAAATATAGCTAAGCTGAAACTGACCTATATTTTAGCACTGTAAATGGTGAGGTTTCTGCATGATGACATCCACAATTGCTTGCGTGCAGAAATCACGTTTCCTTTTTATTAACCTCCGTCTCTTCGTCGTGCAGACCAAAATACTGTACATGCTAATGCTGAGGCTACATGGGACAATCTTTCAAGAGCATGAACTAGCCGGGCTATTAAACCTTCTCCAGGTCAATAAACATTTATGATAAAAGCAGTCCCTTTTCAGAAAACCTGTTTTTACAGTCTCGGTTTGGCTCTGCTTTTCTCAGCTTCATTGTGCCGAACACTTTAATCCATCCAGGAGGGACTTATTCTGGGCTGTGGGGGCCACTCTGTCCCTCTCTTTTTGCAGAGGTTCAATGGCAGAAAATCCATAGCCTCTCTAAGAGGAGGAATTCCATTAGATAATAGATATGGAATCCATCTCGATTCTCCACCTTATCTTCTCTCGGGGTGAGAAATCAATACAGGAGCTTCAGCTCAACTGCCAACAATAACAATAAATTGATAGGCTTGTGAGAGAAGGAGAGTGAGGAAGAGCATTAATGGACAAAACGTCACACTCTTCATCTGCAATGACGCAAATCAAAGTGCTTATTATGTATATAAGCACTATGTTATGTAGGCTATGTAAGGAGCAGTTGTGTGTGAGATGGATTATTTTCTTTGCTAATCAGCAGGTTTCACTGTTACACCAATAGGTGGCTCAAAATATGATTTGAGTCATCTTTATGAATCATTCAACTAATCAACTGATTAATTCATAGACTGCATCTAAAATCACACATTCTCTTGAGTAGGTACTTGAATAGCATAAATGTTTACTTTGCAGCCAATAAAAAGTAAATGCTATATATTATGAATGTGTGTTGGAAAAAAAAAATCTGTATGTATACGTAAGTGTGGGCTCTTGAGCTGTTGTCTACATGCATGATGTATTTCCAGCATTTGGCCAAAGTGTTCAAGTGTACTTGAAGACCATGAGTGTGTGTAGACATAGGTCACACTTGTAAATATTTATATATAGTTTTTACAGAGCTTTATTTGCATATTTTGTACATTTAATACTTTGCACTTTTAGATAACATTCTACATTTGTGTTCAGTAGTCTCTGTGAAAGCCAATGAACAATTCATTAGTGACGTTTCTAAGTAAGAAGTAAGTACTTTACATTTGTCACAGAACATATGTGATATCTGCGTGCGTACTTCTTGTCACATATTCATGCTCTTTCTGGATGCTTAAAACCACAATTGTGCTTATTGGTAAACACACACAATCATTTGAACAATATACTTTTAATCTTTTTTAACATACACCCTGCGCAATAAGGCGCAAGACGTTTTAGGTGTGATTTGTTGCTATTTTCAGACCAGCGCAACACTTATTTTCATGTTTTGCACCACGTCATTTAAATAGCAAATCCATTTGTGCCACTTTGTGGACTCAAGGGTGTGCTGGTCTAAAGTCCAGCGCAGAGCACACTAGTTGTGCTCCTATGCGTCCAAACACTTACACATTGCTTAATACACAAAGGATGTACAGCAATACGCAAATTTCTTTAGAAAGGAAAAAAAAATTAAAGGATTAAAATGTTACAAAAATTATTATTTTCTACATAAATATGAAAACCACTGCCTCCATGCCTTCACCTCGGGGGGCATTTTCAGTTTATTCATGACAATTTGCATTTGTTTAATGTTATTATTATTAGCAGTATTATTTATCATATGCATATTTATAGTTGTTTTAATAAAATCAAGTTTTGATTTGTCCGCCTGTCTGGTTTTGGAAAGGTCTGCATCACCATATGGGGTATAAGAATAGAATGTGTGTTTGGAATAGGACTCAGTTTTTTGGCTAAACTTCGTTATTATTGTTCATTTATTAATTTGCTGGAAAATAGAACTGAATTTAGAAATAGCTTTGAAACAAATCTTTGTGCTTAACAAGCTAAATTAAATATGTAGGCTAATGGATGACTTCAGTGGAGTGCGTACAACATCATTTCCTTATCCACAAAAGTAAAGGAGTAAAGTAGAGTAAAAATAAAGAGAAAGTAAAGTACAAAGTCCGCCATGTAAATAGCGAATGCATCATGGTGCGAGACAACTGACTCTTAAAGGGAAAGGGAGAAGATTCTGATTGGTTTAATGCATGTTATTCTCAAAACACACCCATAACTCATTAGGAGAATAAGCACAACCCTGTTAGACCATGTGTCATGGCACAAACTGTATTTTTTATCTTTAAAAAAAGAAAAAGTGGATTAATGCTTTATGCGTTTGCGCCATGCGCTTTAAACTTTGCACCAAAATCTTTAAAATAGAGCCCATAGTCTTAGTGAGTGAGTCATTGAAACAACTGTTCAAATGATTCATTTAAAAATGGTGGTTCATCAAGCAGCAGAATAAGACAATATTTTTATGTCTTTAAATTTTGGTACCAATAAAATATGCGACACTTTACATTTGTCACAGATTATCTGCATATTTCCTGTCACATTTGCATGCTCTTTCTGAATGTTTAAGACCATGTGTGGTTATCGGGAAAGCCTAAACAATCATTTGAGCAATATACCTTTTTAGTGTTTGTGAGTGAGTCATTGAAACAACTATACAAATGATTCATTTAAAAATGAAGATTCATTAAGGAGCAGAATTTTTTGTGTGTGTGAGTCACTGAATTAGTCAATTGATTAGCTCAAAAGCACAACATAGACTCATTCTGAAAACGTAGCTCTACATTTCTGGAGATCGTGAATTATGTAGCCATGTAGCATGGCTGCATTTCATCTTTAAAACGAACAATATGAGGTGTTATGATGCTGTTTCTTTTTATGTTTACCAGCAGACCTCTTACCTCCATATGGACGGCTTTCCCAATGATACCAGTTTGTCCAGTGGCTCGCTGCGTACATTGGCGGACTTGAGCCACAGAGAGGAGTTGACCACGACAACAGGTTTCGAGTGCGGCGAAGAACGCTTCGAGAATACAGGTAAGACAAAAACAGAAGCCAAGAAAAGAAAATAAACAAGTAAGTAACAGTGTGAGAATGGTATAAAATCTGAAAACGGGTTAAAAATCAGCTGGGGGCTTTTGTTTTTCTGGATTGCTTTTTAAAATAGTTGGGTTTAGGGACATGGCTGGGCAGGTCAATCAGTGTCTTTGAAAACACTATTGGTTGGGTTTAGGGAAGGAGGAGGGTGAGTCAGTCGATCACTCAGTCAGTCAGTCGACAGTGGCCTCTGGTGGATTTACGTGTGATGAGCATGTGCGAATGGCACTCTCGAGAGAAATTTGAGATCTCAAAAAACGTAGGCCTCTGTGGCCTCTGGTGGATTGGCAAAAACAAAAACTGCGAAATAAAACATACCTCCTGGGATGTATTTGGCGCTCTCCAGAGATGTATATAGTGGTACATTTTCAGATGACCCTGGGTGGCAAAAACAGCAGCTCAATTTGGAATGAAACAAGTGTGAGTCACTCATTAGTTTTTTTAATTAATTCATTCAGATAGGAAACTGGTGCAGTCTTTAAATCACTCGCTCTTTATTACAGCAAATGAAGTTCAGGTGTATTTGTAGGAGGAATAATAAGCAAAAAATGAGCAAGCAAATTCTGACCTTATTGGGGACTATTATTATGAGGTAAAGCTGAATCATGTATCTGTCAATGATATGATAAAATGCTGAGTCATTCAAAAACAACATTGCTATTTGGGTGGAACAAAAACAGCATTGTTTTGCCTAAAAAGAAAGTTTACGGAGTATTTATGTATTCTTTATTCAGCTGTTGTGTAAAAGCAAAAATCACACATGCTGTGTAAATACCAGCATGGCTGTGATTACCTGCAGCAATTGCCATTTTCCAGTGGCAGCACTTTTGATCGTGTGATATTGTTTGTATGTGTGTGTGTGGTGCAGAAATGAACAAGTATCTGGTTAAAGACACATGAGTGTGCAGCGGGTGGGTTTTCCCGAGTGCTGTGTGGTTTCCTGCTGGAACTTTAGGACCGCCAGGTGTGCTGTTTTCTTCGGCTGTTGCCTGGTGACACTTTCCAAACAGAGTTGACAGCGGTCTAGAGATACTTGAGCATGAATGAATATCTAATGATACTGCAATGATTAACCACTCTTTATGAAGCGTTTAGACACTGCGGAGACTGAGTGTACAGGGTTTTTAGTGCTGCGCAGACGCTGCTTTCATCGCAGTATTGACGGGTGCTGCATTTAAATTCACAACAATGACTAAGGAATGAGCATTGCATACCGCATACTCTCACTCTCTTGACCTGTTTGACAGAGAGTGTTTATTTATTCTGCATGTTGTTGGCTAGAGAAGCAAAGAAAGTTAATAATTTACAATGTGTATGTTTTTGTTCATGCATTTGGCATGTTGTTAAAAATAGATTAACTATTTTTTTTTTTTTTCATGGGAATGTTGTGCATGGCAAATCATTTTGCTGCTTTAGCTGAAACTGCATTGTCCTTGGTGATGCAAGTCAACTTCTGCTGGCTCTTTGAGAGTCAAAAAACAGGCAAAACTGAATGAATACAGCTGCCTCCTGAAGATACACTGAGGTCTTATAGTAAGTGAAACAATTATTCAGTAGACAAAAAAACAAGGTTATTTAAAACATCCACAGCCTTGAGAAGCAGTCCTGAATGTATTCAACAGTGTGGAACACCTCCCATTTCATTATGTCGTGTACATAGCTATAAGCTTGTGACTTAGCTCACAGTGTAAGATGGAGGAGATGACCTGTTTTATATTGCTCATCAAAATGGTTCTTTACTACTGATCAATTTATGGTAAGGACCCATTATTATTAATTAAGTTGTTGTTGTTGTTTTTTATAAATGTGCATTAGGCATTGCTTTATGTTTTAAATTACTAAGTACCTCTGTTTCAGGTAAAAATCATTCATTCATTCATTCATTTTCTTTTCGGCTTAGTCCCTTTATTAATCTGGGGTCGCCACAGCGGAATGAACCGCCAGCTTATCCAGCATCTGTTTTATGCAGCGGATGCCCTTCCAGCTGCAACCCATCTCTGGGAAACATCCATACACACCCATTCACACTCATACACTACGGACAATTTAGCTTACCCAATTCACCTATACCACAATGTCTTTGGACTTGTGGGGGAAACCGGAGCACCCGGAGGAAACCCACGCAACCACTGGGAGAACATGCAAACTCCACACAGAAATGCCAACTGTCCCAGCCGAGGCTCGAACCAGCGACCTTCTTGCTGTGAGGCGAACGTGCTACTCACTACGCCACCGTGGCGCCCTCAGGTAAAAATGTTCTTCAAAATTCTTCTGAAATAAAAACGTGCCTACATTTTGGATGAGTTGTAATTTTGGGGTGAACTATCCTCTTAACTGCAGCAATAGTATCAGGATGCAGCCTAGATGATAGCACATGCTGAGACTGCATATCTCAATGATGCAATGTCAGACACAATGCACTCAATGGAGTTCAGAATAAGCTGTATATATTAGCTGTATATTCTGACTAAATATTGTTCAAGCTACATTTTATTTTAACATTTTGTTTTTTTTCTGTTAACAATTGAGGACATTTCATCCAAATAAAAAAAAGACATTTAAAGCATTTTAATGACATAATAAAGAAATAACACAATGTTCAGACATGTTTATAATGATTTTTAGACAACACAACACCATTGTTTCAACCTCAGAAGAAGTAAGAAATCAATATGTGGTGGAATAAGCTTGATTTCCACTGACAACAACTGAAAAAAAGAGTTATTTCTGACCAACTGTATTTTTTATTTTTGGGAAAAAAAATGCCTTACATTTTGGAGGAAATGTTATCACACCTTTATAGGACAACAAATATATTTTACCCAAACATATATCTGATAAATCCAATAAATCCATAGTAACTAATAATTTACAAGTGCTGACTAATTTTTTTCCACACCTGTACAGTAGTACATTTCTTCCAGAACCATCCAAAGGCCCTTAAAAGTGTGAAATATCTTACTTTGTGCTTTTGCCTTTCTATTACAGCTTGTGATATCCACTAATGAAGTGCATTCTGTTAATGTTCTTGTGGTGCCTTCAGCCAATCAGCATTGTCATGACATCACTGTCCTGCAGCTCCAGAGCGATAAGCCGCATGTCATCAACAGCGAACTGTCCTGTGCTCCCATGGGCAAAGATGACAAATTTCCAATTGCGTATTTCCTCCTCCAGCTCCAGCAGCAGCCAAACAGCTCCCATTAAAATGAATGGCAACATTAACGGATAGCTTTCCAGGTACACGACCTTCCTTTAAAACCACCAAACATCAAGCGAATATCACAACCATAAATCTGCAAGTGAAGGCAGCTCTGCTCTTCCAACCTCGACCTGCTTATGTTACTGACACTTAGCCAGCAGATGTCAGTCTTTTCTGTACTATCAATGGCACATTCAAATGGCATTGCCCTAGAGGCGCATTTAAAGACTGGAGGGGTGAAACGCGTAATGGTAAAGAGAAAATGTTAATTAGGATGGACTTAATGAGAATGGCAGCCTCTCAGCACCATTGACTCAGCATTAGATGCGAGCTCTAACTATTAATGATAACATTATTCAATTTAAACTGCACTTGAGGCCTAATCATTTCATTTACATGTATGAGCAAACAGTTTAATCAATGTGTAGAGTGGAATCATGGCGTTCGGCTGTGGATAGAGTCACGGATTCGCTTTAAAGCAATCAAAAGCCACTGCTGGACTACTTAGACAGTTAACTACCCTGCTGAAAAAAAACAGCTTAAACCAGCATAAGTTGGTTGGTCGGTTTTAGCTGGTCGACCAGGCTGTTTTTAGAGGGGTTTCGTTCATTTCCAGGCTGGTCTCCAGTCATTTGCAGCCTGGTATTAGCTGGTCAGGCTGGAAAAAGACCAGCCAAAATCAGCTAAAACCAGCTTGATCAGCCTGGTTTAAGCTGGACATAGCTGGTTAGCTGGTCATCTCACAACCTGACCAGCTAAGACCAGCCTGGAAATGGCTGGAAACCAGCATGCAATGGCCAAAAACCCTCTAAAACCAGGTTTGTCAACCAGCTAAAACCAGCCAAGCTGTATTTTTCAGCAGGGTAGTGCTCTAGGACTAACACTTAAAGGAACATTTGACTAAAAACATGATAAAATAGGCTAATCTTACAACTGCCCTAGAGTTAAACAGCTGAGTTTTACCTTCCATTCAGCCAATCTTTGGTCTGGTGGGAGCACTTTTAGCTTAGCTTAGCATAGAACATTGAGAGAGATTAGACCATTAGCATCTTGCTCAAAAACATTTGCAACTTTTCATTTTCTGTTGGTCACAATGTAACTACAGTACAGAAGAGTCAAGATTTAAATGCATTCTGACGATTATTGAAACACTTTGGTCATTTAATTAACTGTTTAAATGTTGAAAACTTGTAAAATTAGTCAATTTTTTTAAAAAAAGTAGTGTTCCTTTAAGAGTTTGTGGCGATATATAAAAGCTCATCCTAGAAATTCCAGGTCAGTCACAACCAATATGAATTAGCACCCAGACGCATTCTTCAGGAAAAAATCTAAATGGAACAATGGTGCCCTGCTAATATATTTAAACCATGTCATTTCTCTGGCGCCTTACACAACTTATCTATTACAGCTTGCGTGGGATCCGTTAGGCAGTTCCCTTTTTCATGTTGAGCCGTGTACGGAGGGAAGACCACCCTCATTGGGAATTGAGTGCAAGTTAATTTCAACCCACACAATGACACAATCTCGAAGACTGCAGAACAGTCTTTTGTACAGCTCGTCTCCCCCAACCTAGTCAGTGGGAGGCATTAGCATCCCTGTCATCAGTGCCTGAGAGCCATCACTGCTTTGAAGGATTAACTTCATTAGCATGTTTTCATGCCACTTGTCTTCTAATTGCCCAATTGAAGCGCCCACTTGTTGTGCTTGTGAAACATGCCTGGACTCACAAGGCAGAGTCCAGGACTTCTGTCTCAAGGTTATCGCGTTTGTTTCATCAAGTTATATTGATGTTGTTTGAACTTTTCCATTGTTGTTGAGGCCTTTGGAGTGTTCGAAAACAAGTCCGATTTTGATTTAGTTCAGTTCCGGTGTTGGCTGTAATTGAGATTTGAATTGAGATATTCTTTTGAATAGATATGGGCTTGAAGGTTGAAACTTTTTTCAATTGCATAAGAAAATAGACAGGGCGACATAGTGGCGCAGTGGGTAGCACGATCGTCTCGCAGCAAGAAGGTCGCTGGTTCGAGCCTCGGCTGGGTCAGTTGACATTTCTGTGTGCATGTTTTCCCCGTGTTCGAGTGGGTTTCCACCTGGTGCTCTGGTTTCCCCTACAGTCCAAAGACATGCGGTATAGGTTATATTGTCCATAGTGTATGTGTGTAAATGAGTGTGTATGGATGTTTCCAAGTGATGGGTTGCAGCTGGCATCTGCTGTGTAAAACATATGCTGGATAAGCTGCCAGTTCATTCTGCTGTGGCAACCCCAGATTAATAAACATACTTAGCCGAAAAGAAAATGAATGAATGAAGAAACTAGACAATTTGAAAGTCTTTAAAAATGAACATACCTTTGCAAATATACACTTCTGGGAAATAAAATTGAAAAATAATGTGAAAATAGGAATATTTGTTTCTCTGGATTTATTAGGTTCTGTTAGGGGTTTGAATAAATTTTGTTCAAATTTTGTTCAAAGTTTTCCTCTGAAAACTTCCAAATTTTCTCTTTTTTTGTAGAAAATGTATATTTGTCACAGTAACAAATGTCTTCAGTTGTTGTGATTTGATTGCATTGAGTGATTGTGATTATACTTGTATTCAAATTGCGTTCAAAAATGCAAATATTAATTGATTAACTTCTAAAGTGAAAACATTGGTATTGTGATGTCTAAAAATAAATATAAACATGTCTAAATACATGGCATCTTTTTGATATTTTATTTACAAAAGGCTATAAATGACAGCATATCTATTTAATTTGGGAAGAAATGTCATCAGTGGTTTAAAGAATAAAATGTTTTACTTAAATCATAAATGAATTATTAAAATAAGAACTTTCGAATGCTGCATGTTTTATATACAACAATATTGTAAATATGCATATAATATTTAAAATGTGTGCATATATTTTTGATATATTTATATACATTTTTTCGATACACTTATGTAAACGACTGGCAGCTATTTGCAGGCAGCCAGCTCTCTACAACTCTCACTTGGTCACCCACTAAAGCTAAGAAGGGCTGTGCCTCGTCAATACCTGGATGGGAGACCACATGAGAAAGCTCTATGTGGGTCCCAAGACCCCAGTATATTGATGGGGACTCCATATTGCTCAGTAAGCGCCATCTTTCCGATAAGATATTATACAGAGGTCTTAAACTCTCTGTGGTTGTTAAAAATCCAAGGCATTTATCCATTAGGCCTCTGTCCATCATGGCCTCCTAACCATCCCCATATCATAATTGGCTTCATCACTCTGTCTCCTCTGGTGTGTGGTGTGCGGTCTGGGGCAATGGCTGCCATCACATCATCCAGGTGGATGCTGCACACTGGTGGTGGATGATATTCCCCCCAAAAAATGTATTAAGCCCTTTGAGTGTCCCGAAAAGCGCTATATAAAATGTTAATAATAATTATTGTTAAATAAACAGTATATATAACGTATAGAACGTGCATTGACAATTAACAAAGTTTACTCAGATTGAAATGTTGCCTACAGATATGCATATTAGTGTGGCTTGCCATTCCTTTTCAAATTCCACATTAACTTCCAGCTGTAGGTGTGGCCAGATCAGTTCAAATACACACTCAGGCATGCAGACAATCCGTGAGGTGTTTCCTGCAATGCATTGTGATCAGGGACATCATGCTTCTTTTTAAAAGGGGTAGGACATATTGGCTTATTCGGAACAACTTAGCAGTTCCTCGTAAGAATCAGAGTTCACCCACACATTCCATTTATTCAAATAGTCATGGTCATTTTATTCAAATGTTTGAGCAAAGGGAATAAAACAGCGAGAGACTATTGCATCAAACATTTCCATCCACTGTCACCCTGCCTGAGCGACCACAGGGAGAGAGAGATGGAAATCCAAAATCAAAGTAGCATGTATACATAGCCTGCGGCCCTCCTCTCATTTCCCTTATGAATCACAAACACAGATACTGCATGCCTAAACTCAAGCCCTTGCCCTCTGAAGTTCTCTGCTACATGATGTCATGTACAGGAAGGTATTTCTCAGTCTCAACCTGTCTGCTCATGCCAGTTCTCCAGTAATACGATACACATCTAAAGACTCTGAGAAAATGCTGGTCATTCTCACACAAGGGCTTCATTTATTTCCTGAGAAGGAGGCTCATTTCCCCCGCAATGCAGCCCCGGACTGCGTTTTATGCAGCAAATGAAAGTCCTTATGCACTCATTGCATGATCAAATGATGTAAGGGATGCTGTGTTTATGCAACATGCAAAGAACACATTTAAATGCCAACTCTATTTTCACTTTGCTCAATGTTGTGTAATCCAAAAATGGGATGATTTGTTCTTTATTGGCAAGCAATTACCAACATCAATGATTTAAATGTAAAAGACAAACGTAGTTTGCTAGAAAAGCTTTCAATATCAAAACGCCGCGCATCTGAGAGGTTAGAGAATGTCTGATTTAAGAACCAACAATCAATAGACTTAAAAAGGTTATGTGGATCAATGTAAAATTGTTTAGATCACCAGGACATTTGATTATTTCCATCTTCAAGAACAGAAAACATCTTCTGTTAAAGTTGAACAACAATGTTCCTTAAAGGGGTAGTTCACCCAAAACTGAAAATGCTGCCATCATTTACTCACGCTATACATGTCACAAACCTGTTTTAGTTTATTTTTATTTGTTTATTTATAATTTTTTTAAACAAAATAAGTTAGATTGAAAAGTGTTGGAAACCAGCAACTATTGACTTTCATAGTATTTGTTTTTCCTATTATGGAGGTCAATGGTTACTAGTTTCTAACATACTTCAAAATACCTTATTTTGTGTTGAACAGAAAAGAGAAGCTCATAAAGGTTTGTAAACACTTAGGATGAGTAAAAAGTGCTCTGGGCTATTTGCTTTATGGTTGTGGGATTGGAATTTAGTGAATTTACATGTACATTTAATCATTTGGAAGGGCATCACGGTGGTTCAGTGAGTAGCACGATCGATTCACAGCAAGAAGTTCGCTGATTCGAGCCTCAGCTGGCGTCAGTTGGCATTTCTGTGTGGAGTTAGCATGCTCTCCCCGTGTTCGCATGGGTTTCCAGTCCAAAGACATGCGATAAAGGTATAGGTGAATTGGGTAAGCTAAAATTGTCCATAAAGTATGTGTGTGAATGAGTGTGTGTGGATGTTTCCCAGCTGCTGTGTGAAACATATGCTGGATAAGTTGGCGGTTCATTCTGCTGTGGTGACCCCAGATTAATAAAGGGACTAAGCCAAAAAGAAAATGAATGAATTTAATCATTTGGCAGACACTTTTATCCAAAACACCTTAAAAATAATGACGTCAGATTGAATTAATGCATCAAAAGAACAACATATATAACAATTAGTGTAATACAGTATTTATTACAGCTATTGTTATTGTTACAAGTCTAGATCATTTTTTTAAGATAAATACATAAAATTTAGTGAGTGTTAGTATTAGAAAATCAAAGCCTGGTGTTATTTATATACTTTATATAATTGTCTTGTCTGGGTAACTGTGCAGTTCGAGTATGATTGATTTGAATTTATTTTTGTTTAGAGATAAAATCTAATGCTGGTCAGATGACTATTTGCAGAATAATTCAAGCAGCCATGTAATCAAGAGGGAGTTTAGCCGTCACTTAATTTACTCTGAGAGCCACTGAGTAAGATGATTCTCAAGCAACTTGTCTCATGTCATCTAATGGGGATAATTAACAATCAAACCGAATACGACAGTGAACTTTACTCTCTCTGCCTCTCCAAGTTCAAATGCTAAAATTAGCCTCTAGGGAGTGGCGTGAATTCATTTTTGTGGAATTCAAACACACACACACATAAATGGGCTAAATTAAAAATTAACATCTTGTGCAGCAATAAACCTGAATATTCTCCAGTCGTTCCAGTGGTCGAACAAAAAAGCCCAAACATCATCCGTCTCGTTTCTTCCTCTTTTGGTAAAAGAGGAGCAAATAAAACGCGTCCAGTATTGGCTCTTCATTAAGCTCCAAATAAACCTTAACTTAGTCTTTATGTCCGTCCCCTACCTCTCCTCCTCAATCCTCTTTCTCCTCCTTTCTCTTCCTTCCTACATGGCCTGAGGGAGCAGTTAGCTCTCTGAATGCTCTCGCTCTATTGTGAGCTCACATTGATTGCCTCTACCCTCTCCAAAGCCAGTCGGGCCAGTCAGCATGGGGTACAGGCTGTCTGCTTTATCCGCCGCGGCTCACATTTTTCTGAGAAATAAAAAGAGGGGGAGAGAGCCTCGTAGTGAGTTCCTCCTCCACTCCTGCAAACAGAGAACCAGATGCATCTGTTTTACACCCCCCCCCTCCCTCTCTCCCTCTCTTTTTCTCCCTCTCCCGCCTCTCCTCTCAGTGGCTGTACTCTAAAGGGAATCAATAGTGTACTTAAACGGATTTCTCTTGTGTCTTGTTGTCAAATACGTTGTGCACCTCTGCCTTTCTCCATGTGGGCTGATCTTTGTGTGCTGCGGTAACGTCTCAGTGGCGCTCATTTATATGCCCTTGATCTGCATTTCCGCTCTTTGTCTGCTTTACACTTCTGTAATATCCTTTACACCTACCCAGTTAATGGTGCTTTGGCACAGTCGCTTGTGTTTCCTCTAAGGAGGTCTGTGAGGGCGATAGAGCGCTGTGTAAAGGAGCTGTAAATAATCTGTGAACGCTCAGTCTGTGTGTGAAAGCTTATGTCAGCAGAACTGAAACTCTCCTTCCATCATGTAGCTATGAAGTCCCAGCAGCATCAATCATTTCCCCTGTGATTGTCAGGGAATTAGCTGAGCTGTGGCGCTCGGCGGAGAGTCGGCTCACGTCAGCCTGGGTCCAAAAGAGCAGCAAAATGGGGATCGGCGTCCAAATTGTCTTGTTATTGTGTTATTTGGTTTGGCCTTTCGTTTCAGAGGGAAGTAGCTATTAACATAGTCATATAGACACCTGCAAGAGCATTTAGGACGCTATTGGACACACAATACTGAGGTTGAGTGCCATTCAGAGTTGAATTGGATTTTTATTTCCAAGTCAAATTCAATTCTTAAATTTGAAATGGGCTGTTAAGCGGGATGCAGAAGGACAATCCATTTTTACTGGAAGTGAAATAAATACATTAACTAAAACTGAACTTCAAATAAAAGAAAAAAAATTGAGCTAAAAGATTAAAAAAAAAACTAAATGCTGGCTTTTAAAGGGGTGGTCCAGAGTGTATTTTTAAAGCTTGGTTGTGTTTATGAGGTACAAAGTAATGTGTGCTCATGTGTCTTTTGTGAAAAATCACGCTATTTTTTCATATATCTTACTCTGATTATATTCAGCTACTCAGCTAACATGAAAACAACTGACATTCCTAGTTCCTCCAAAAGCCCGCCCTCAAGAGGCTGATTGGTCAGCTAACATATTGTGCTGAGATTTGTGAATCCGCTCCTTGTACCAGGAAGCATCCTGCTATAACATTACAGCACATCTGGCCACGCCCCTTCGCTGCACGGGGTGTGTGCTTGTAACCTGAAGGGTTTATGACATCATTAACCAGGATGTATTTTTTTGTAGTCCCCAAACTTCATTCGCTGTAGGCTTTGCTAAGCTAACTCTATAATAGCCAATGTCTCCCTTTGCATTGAACTTTGAGCGTCTTACATGTTGAGAGATGTTGTTTATGTTCATGTATGATATCGTAGTGGACCACCCCATTAAATATAGTATATTGACAGTCTTGTCTTAACATTTTTTGAAAAACTTGGACAAACAGACAAAATAGAATAACATTTTATGAAATATTATATAATATTCTTTTAATGAACTATAATATGCTCTGTATATCGAGAGATGGATAGATAGATAGATAGATAGATAGATAGATAGATAGATAGATAGAT
>CAIGQQ010037872.1:4843204-4895704 GCA_903798035.1 Danio albolineatus | reverse complement strand
CGTAAAATCCGAGGCAGGTAATTTGCATAACTCCATATTTTCGGACATAAGTCAGACAGACAGGAGTTGTGGTGTTTTTGTGTCTGACGCGCGGCCTCCTCTGGTCAGTTTAGCAGCAGTGTGGAGGCTGTAGATGCGCGCTGTGTCTCGGCGCTGTTGGAAGAGTCATTGTTCCTTGACGTCACCACTCAGCCAAGCCTGGCGCTGCTGCTCTCAAACATGTCTTTGTTATTCAGAGCTTTCCATCGGCGACTCGCAAAATACGGAAAGAGCCGTTCCTTCTACACCAGGGCAGCGAGAGGACTCACATGAACGCGCGTTTGTTTGGGGTTGGGGAGGAGGTTTCTACTATGAGAATGTTGTTAACCGTTTTGTTGAAACGGAAGAGACGCAATTATTAATCATGCATTATTGTTATTATATATTTAATAAGGAAAATATAATAAATCAATTGGGAGATTTTAAAAAATATATAACACAAAAATGATAACTTTGATATATTATTACAACTATTAATATACTAATTATATGTTTAAAGATTTTTAGAATGTGTTATGTATTAGACTAATTAATAAATAATATATGTATTTTCGTTTTTTTTTTTTACAAATGTCAAATATCGATGTTTATTTTATGTATATATCTCGTATGCATTATAAACATAGACTAATAAATATTAATTATACAACATGTAAATAAAACGACTTACTAAATTAAATCTATATAAACATATTATCAATCACTTTACATCAGATGTATTTTTGGTCCGTGTATCTTTAGTCATGCAAAGAAGGTCTTTGTCGATATCCTGAAAAGGCACTGCGGTCACTGTGGTTTGACTGCAATAAAATAAAGGCAAACGACATACTGTAGTCTTCAAACAGCAAACAACTGGCACTCGCGAGTAAATCCAGTCCGTTCGTCTGCACGCGCCGCCTGGTGTCTTCCAAAAGCGCGAGCGAGCGCTTTACGCGACTCTGGGACACATTTTGTCAGCAACCAGCAAGCATGGCTCTGTGGTAATAGAATAGCCCGTGTAATTTGACACTTCAACTTGCCGTGCACTACGTTAGTTGATTCAGACAGTCACACTAACGAAACGCCGTGCGCTTTTCTCTCAGTGTTTGTGAAGTGTGAGGGGAAGAAAACAGACCGCAACTTCAAATCCAGGAGATTTTCGGCGCTGTGCTGTGATTGGACCTGAAAGTAAGTTGTGTTTGTGTTTTCCTATCATTTTCACACCTCGCTCGCTGCGAAGGATTTTATGCATTGCACTGAAATGAATCCGTAGCCTCCGCGCTAGCTCCAACCTCAGCTAACAATAGAGTCACTTAAAGTATCGCTAAGATGTGTACACATGTATTTCTGCGCAGGAAACAAATGCACTAACTGAAGCGTTGACGAAACGGCTTTGTGTTTTCGAAGCAAAACACTATTGAGCAATTTTCCTGGACAGTGGCGTTCAGAGGAACGCGGAATTTGGCTCAACCGGAGAAGCCCACCGTTTTCAGCGGATCGCTGTGGTGTGTTGCATTGTTCAGATGAAGAGGGCACTGTCATGCGGTGGACGGTTGGTTGGCACGTTTAGATGGGCACATCGAGATGGTTTCGTTGCACGAATTCGGTTTAAATCCGCCGGCTTTTTTGGTTTAGGCGAAATTATATCGTGGCTGCCTGATGATAAGTGATAGGAAACGAAGCTTTCAACCATGTGCTGAAATGTGATGTTTCATGCCGAGCTCTAGTAACAGGACAGCCGCGTTCGGAAACACGATGATACATTGTAATCGCTGATACGTTGTAGCATTTCGTTCGAATCTTGGAATCCGCGAGTGCTTTCAACGTAGCGTTGGAGCAGAGACTTTGTGGCCAAACGAACAGCTTTGGGTACCAACTGTCTGTGTGTGATATGGATTTCCCATTCGGATTCGAAAAATCAAGTGATTGTGATTGAATTTAGTTTAAGTATGATCACTGTTAGAATTTAAATTAGCCTAATTACATGATTGTAGACTTATTGATTGTATTATTGCATATTGGTAAAACATATTAGGCTTACGGACCCCTTAAATGTAAAATAAAGATATCAAAGCAGACTGATTGTTAGTAAATATTGTTGAAATGCAGTTTTTGCTTTCAGGAAATTAATATCTAAATGCTTACTATATTTACAGTGTAAACGTTTTTCAATTTTGTGTGCTAAATGTGACCTAAGCATAACTGGATTTAGGTGGTGGTTAAGGAATATATTTCTTTTTGCTCTTGTTTGTATTGTTAGTCATTGTCACTTGTAATCAAGTACTGCAATTTGTAATTAACACAATAATACATTATGAATAATGTACACAACGCTGGTTGTGTGGTAAAATAATAGTCACTACTGTTAACACGAGTAGTAGTTTCTTATTGTTGGAAATGCTACAACTTTAAGCTTTTGGTAACAATGTTGTATTTTCCTACATGGTATTGTATGAAGGGTTGTAATGATGGATTTTATGTTTAGATGAGGCCTAGCTTTTATGCTTGGTTCATGTAAATGATTTTAATTTTAGATATTGCTCATACTGAATTGCTGCAGGAAAGTCTACTGCCAATCCTACTACAGAAAGCCTAAACACGCAGCCGCTGCTGAAGTTCTTTCTAGCAACAGTTTGAGTTTACAGTAAATTGTCATTGTATTTACCAAAATAGCTTTTGTTTCCTCAAAACTACGCTTTTACATTCAAGTTTATTTTTGGTGGAAACGATTGTTTAAAACTTTTCCAGGGTGTTTTTTTAAAGTTACTATTTCATGACAAATGCTTGGTCACTACTCCTTCAGAACTGTACAGTCACAGTCAATGTTTACATGGCAGTCAGAGAAGTGATAATGTTTAAAACTTTAGGGTGGGTTGCTTCTGGAACAAAGGTGAAAATACCTCACTATCAGCTCGCTCGTTTTGAGTTATGGTGTCAGTTTATGTTAACATTATTGGAGGATCTATGATGTTAAGAACTATAATTGTTTGCAAATGTCGAACCCACTCACCAATCTGGAGACTCATCTGCTGGGAGTGTATTTTAAAACGCCACAGATTTACCCACCAATGTGATGTCCCCTCTATGAGTGGCTTAAGTTGTATGAGTCAGGAATGGAGAATGTGTCTAGGAGAGGAGAGGAGTTTATTTTCCTCCCTCCTTCAGAAAGGGGGCCCCAGGTTGAGGATCATCATTACCAAGGGCAGAGGCTTTAGCCATAGTCATGTAAAGACACAGATAGAGCTCAAGCCATTCTGTCAACGGGACTAAAGAGGTATTGCGCGGGACTTAATTGAGCTTAATGTGGGATTAAACTTCCATAAGATTGTTGAAAAGTTGATTCCGCTGTGCCAAAATAGAGGGAATCGTCAGATATGTCATTGGAACAAACCAACATTGTCAAAATTGATCAGATTTTACACGCAAATTATTCAGTAACAGGTTTATTAGTCATTATTGCACACATCCTTGGCTGTTTATGCACATTTTGTGTCTCTATTGTGTCTAGCCTAACAAATGTGTTCAAGGTTGTCCAGTTTAGCAGCGTAGTCTAGAGATGATCTCTTTTCACATTCAAATTCTTGGCATGTGTGACAAAAGCTCGCCTAATTCTCTGGGCGATTTAAGGGTGGGAATCGTGAGTGATTCAGCTTTACAATACTATCATGATACTTGGGTCACGATACCATACAGGAAGGCGACTCTTTATGAGTCGCTCTACGCCAAGAATCGTGCACTTGCAAACCTTTTATAATTTAATGGACGTATGATATCATTAGAAGTGGAGCGAAGCAAAACATTTTAATTTTTGTCGTCCCAAATGAGAGAAGAAAAACTTCAAAAGGAAAAAAACATAAAGTCATTTTCTTGCAATTTAAAAAGGAAAAAAGTAAGAATAGACTTCCAGTATGTCAGTATTTTATTATATAAATTATTATACTGTGATAAGATATTTTTCCCCAGATGCACAGAGCTTATCAGAAAAGTATTTTATCAATGAGCTTAAAGTAGCAATAACAGAATAATAATAGTAGTAGTAGTGCTGGGGAAAAATTCTATTACTATTACTATTATTATTATTATTATTATTATTATTTTTATGAATATTATTATTAGTTGTAGTAGTAGTATTTAGTGCTGGGCAAAAATTAATCGCAGCCAAAATAAAAGTTTGTATTGACGTGTGTGTATTATTTATGTTTACTATGTATATGTTATTCGAGATTCAAGTCCCAGTTGGGCCAGTTGGCATTTCTATGTGGAGGTTCTCCCCATGTTCGCGTGGGTGTCCTCCGGTTGCTCCGGTTTCCTCCACAGTCCAAAGTATGAAATGTGGTATAGCTGAATAGAATAAACCAAATTAGCCATAGTGTATGTGTGTAAATGATGTGAGGTTGCAGCTGGAAGGGCATCCGCTGTGTAAAATATATGCTGGATAAGTTGGCTGTTCATTCTACTGTGAATAAAGGGACTAAGCTGAAGAAACATGAATTAATGTATATGTTATACACATAAATAAAACAAAACTATAACTATAAAACAAAACAAAGATATACAATTTGTATCATATGCATATATATTTTATATCTAAATGTTTTTAATTTCCAGTTATATGTCTGGTTGTATTTATATATCCGTAATAAATATACACAGTATATACACACACGTCAAAAGAAACATTTTTGGATGCGTTTAATCTTTGCCTAGCACTAAATACTATTAATAAAAGATCAAACTTAATTGATTAAAATAATTGCATGGCATAATTTGAATCTTTGTTTATTATTACAGTTCAAAAAGAGGTGAAAATGTCCCTTCCACTCTTCTACAGTGTTGCACATTGCATCACTGTATTTTCTCTATGTACCTGTAGTTAGAATAAGATAATGTTAAGTACAGCTGGAAGTCCTAATCAGCATTCTGACAGGTTGACATTTAACTGTTAGCACACTATTGTGGTGAAATTGTGAAATAGTTGGCTCGTGTTCATTCATCATAAAGCCGAACGCTTGTCTAGCCACCACCCGCACACACCCACTCTTGAACCCAAGTCAGGCTTTGTTTGAGTCCACATGCTGCACTGTAGATCATTGATTATGCTTAATACGCTGATGGCCTTTTTTAACGGTCTGCATTACGTCTGCATGACCGCCTGCTTGACTTTCGTTGATGATCAGGGTTAATGCGCTAACGTGAAGAGTAGCCTCCGAACCACACATTCTTCAGACAATAGGAATGCATAAGTTCTTATTTCCTTGCAGACTTGTTCTGTTTCATCTTGCGGTTCGTGACCTCGGCGAGGGAGAGGGACTTTTGATTTTAATTACATGCATCTGCAAAGAGCGTGGCGTGGGACCCAATCTGCTTCCAGGCTGCATAAGTTGAAAGCTTGTTGAAGGCTGCCTCCGACTCTCGAGCTGACAATGTGACCATGGATGCACTGGGATGCGATGTGCAAAGCATTAGCTAGCTGGTGCCATTCTAAGTGCTTTACCCCTCAGATAGGGACTTTCAGGCCCACACTGTCACAGGCTCATGCATGTTTGATTTGACGCTCTTTGAAAAATGAACGCAGAAGATGTCACAATGGCTGTATCCCGTTTCTGTCAGCAAGAGCAAGTACTTTGAATCAAAAATGACACCCAGCTAGTCTTTTTCCAACGCGAGGGCTTGATATTTGGCACTATAGGACAAAATGTCCCCGCCACACTGACAATTTTGCATGATCACAAGCAATTACCTTCGTTTTTCGCTGCCAATAAAAGCTCGCAGCGCTTTGAAGTCTAACTGCCGCTGTGTGCCGTGCAAATCCAGCTTAAGCAAAACAAACATATTGTCCTCAACCTGTTTTCTTTTGACTGAGGCAAATTAGTATACATTCAGTGAGCCATGTTTTCTGCGCTAAGTCCTGCTACTCTCTTAAAGAGATCCATCTCTCATAGAGAAACAAATATGTGCTTTGTAAAGTACACCGATTCTATAGAAACTGAAAGTCAAGGCTCGGTTTCAAGCCATTGAAAATGTTATAGTGAAGTAACCGGTCGTACAAAAGCTGGTTAATAGATATTTAGACGCACTGAAATTCTGCTTTTATGCTTTCCCCTTTTTTTTTGAGCAGTGCGTATCTGTATGCATTTATTCAGACTTTGCACAAGAATGCCAATGCATCTGCGTTCATTTTCTGTGTTGAAATTCTTCCATGTATTCCATCATGTGGAAACCTTGGACCTTGTCACCGTGTCTGAGCTGTCTGTCTCTGTCTGAGAGCCAGTGATTTCCCTCCATCCCTGCGACTGATCGTTGTGTTTCTGAGAGGGACGTGCAATTACGTTCAACACGGCCCGGGGGATTCATACACGGTTTTTGACAAAGTAAATTAATTGGGTTTTCTTAGGGAAGATAAATATTATTTCTCATCCAAATTCGCCTTTTACGGGAAGGAGGATTTGCGTTTGCGTGCACCAAGTGACACGCACACATAACCTTGGCTGAGACATTTGCACAAGGTGAGACTAAATGAAAGCTGAATGAAAGGCAACTGCGGGATGTCAGGAGAACATGACAAATGGATGGTGGCGAATGAAATTCATACTAGATCCGCCAAATCCCTTAGTGTCGGAGGAAAAAGGTGAATTTATATTAAGCGGTAAAAATGCATTCAATTGTCTCACTATTTCCTTCTCTCACACTCTTTTATGTACTCATATTGATTATTAGTATATTAATAATTAGGAATAATGATTCTGAAAAGATTATTGTGTGGTTTTTGTTTGTCATTTCATGTTATTTAAGTTTGGTCATAACATACTTTTTCAGTGATTCATCAGTAGGCACATGTACTATGAAGTAGTGGTTGTGGACAGACTCAAAGCATTTTAGATGTACAATATATTGATGGCCATATTGATATTGGATGATTACATAGTTAACAAGCCAATAAGAAAATATATTATTAGCTGATGAATTATGGATTACATATGCAAATATTGTTGAATATGTAACTTTAATGAGGAATACAGTTGTTATTGTCAGTCAGTCAAGTGCACTGTAAAAATGATGGGTTCAACGCAGTTGATTTAAGTTGGGATAACACACAGGAATTAAGTTAACTAAGTTTTTCTTAAAATAAATTTAAGTTGATTGAACTTAAAACAATCAAGTTGTTCCCCCCCCAAAATATAAGAATTGTGTTATTTCAGCTCATTTTAAGTAAGTATCTTGAACAAATAGCAGTTTATTGCGTTTATTTGAGCGTTTATTGCTTTAGTTCTGCATATCTTTGCAGTTTTGTTCATAAATTTCAATGGCTTTTAAAAAAAGACTTTGTTGCAGTATACTGATTGTGCTTTTGAGCCCGATTCAGAGTTTGTGCTGTTTTTAAATTGCTTTGAGAATGTTGCTGGTGTGTCTGCAACAGAAAAGAAAGACGCATTGACTTTATTTTACTTTTTGAAAGCCAACATCTTTCAGTGATTGCATTCACATTGCAACTTCATAACTTGTAAAATGACTTTTTAAAGTCTGAATTTGCCGGAAACACTGGTATGGTGTAATATCATATTAATCTTGCATAGTATGCTGTTAAAACGGCTCATTTTCTTTACACTGAGCAATTTTCTATAATCATTTTGTCCTGTCATTTACATATCAATCTCATTTTCCATGTTTTTGCTCGAAACCTGTTATTATCCGTATTCTTTGGTGTCAAAATCCGGAAAACCGCACAGCCCAGAGCTTTCTTTAGCACTTATTAACCGTTGGAGGCAGATCTCACAATGAAAATGTATTCCATCTGAGAACACACCTCTTGCTCCACAAATACACTTCATGCATCACAGCCTCCGTGCAGAGCTCATGAGGTGACAGCTGTAGGCAACAGAGAGACGTTCATGGAGTGCTAGTGCAGACTCGGCGCCAGATAGAGCATGATAAATCCAGAGCAGTGTAAGTGTGTTTGTCTGTGCGTGTATGTCCAGGCTCAAATTGGCATGCAATGGCAAGCACCACTTCCCAGGTAAGTGCTGTGTGCCCTGGCTCTTAATGACTGTTTCATAAGCCACACTCTTGGTGGCCACTATATGCCCTCCCCTCTCGTTCACCCCTGCGGTTCTCGAACCAGACTGCTTCACACGCTTATGAGCTCATGTCTTTTAATTTCTCTACCTGGGCTGTTCAGATAAAGAGCCATATTAGAAACCCCAGAGTGCAAATATTGTAAAATGGCTGGAGCGCTGTAGTTCAGGGCTGTGCTATATCAAATAAAAAGTCCAAAATAAAGAAATAGAAACAAACTAAAAAGTCTGTTGTTTCATATTATGCTCTTTTGTCACAAAATACAATGTTTACTGTAATACCTTTTCCAAATTTAAGTAAGTGCAACATTTCTAGGGATGTCCTGATACTTTTTTTCCCTTCTCGATACCAGTTCCGATATGTTACTGATACCTGAGTGTGGATCTGTATAAACTGTTGTGCTAGTTATACTAGTACTGTATAAATTAACAGGATTAATTTACATTGTACGTCAGACTTGTCCATTAATAAAACATGAACAAATAGTGAACTAGAGTATTTTTGTTATCTGACTATTTTTATTATCAATGTAATGATGCAGACGCTGAGAGCAGACTTGCAGATCCATATGCAGTTTATTAATCGAGGTCGTACAGGCCGAGGTCAGAAACAGGAGCAAAACAGAAATACAAGGGAAATCCAAAAGACGTGGTCAGTATACAGGCTAGAGGTCATTCAATGTGGCAAAGAATCAAAATGAGGAACAAGGCAAGGAAAACAAATCAGGAGAAATGCTTTGTAATGTTTGTGATAGAAACAAGACTCGGCAATGAGTGAATGAAGGTGAGGTGTATTTATAGTCCTTGTAATCAGTGTAGATGAGCAGCAGTGTCTGTCTGTGTCGGTCTGTGAGTGTCCGGATTATTGTCAGCTGCTGTAAGAGTTGATGAGTGCAGGGAGTTCTGGGAGTTGTAGTTCATTCAGCAGTAATCTCCAATAGAGAAAATCTCACTGGCGATTGCAACCAACTACAGGAAGTAATAGCCAGCAGAGAAAACAGAACAATCAGACGTTCAACAGAAATATTATTTACAGTTCTGTACTGAAACAAGTCTAGCCACTAATAAAATAAAATCTATTAAATTTTTACATTATAAATGTATAAAAATCTATGAAAAACAAAGAGTTAAGAAATATAAAAAAAATAATTTGAATACTATAGAAAAATAACCTTTTACTAAATATTGTGTTACCCTCTTCTTTGCTGCTCTAACTGTGGTGGTGGTGGTTTAATTTTTATGTTGGACCTAAAATCATTATAAAAAAAACGTTTTTTTTTATTTTGTTAATATTTCTAGACATATTTTTAGACATTTTTAATCAAATCTTTGCTCCGAAGTTCAATAGAAAGTGAGAAATATGAACACATGAGTGAGTACATACTTTATATTGTAAAAGTATATACTTCAAATTGAGTATGTGCTTTGAATTGTAAAAAAGAATTTGGCCCTTTCATGTGATATTAGTGTTGTCACGATACTGGAATTCAGTACCAATCAGTACTGAAATTTTAAAAACATCCTTTTCTTGCTAACATTTGAGCGCGTTCTTAAACACCTGATCTTAACCCCCTGAAAATCCCTTAAACACTGATTTTCCATTGTGTTCACGTGCTCAACAGAAATGACTGTGATTGGCCGTGAAGGTCATCAGTTCACCGAACTCACTGCTGTTTACTGTCAGATAGTGAAGATCAGTCAATTGGTCAGCGGATCGCTTATATGCTCATAAACACGCCAGCTGATCTTCAAACATTAAAACATTAAAATGTTCCAGTGTTCCTGTATATGTGCTTACACAGCGGTGAGGTCAGTGAGCTGACGACCTTCATGACCAATCACAGTCATTTCTGTTGAGCACATGAACAAAATGGCAAATCAGCGATGTTTAACGCACCCAACAGCGTTTAAATGTTAGTGGGGTAATTAAAATTTAAGTACTGATCTGTAGACCCACACAGAATCTGCTGCAGCAGGAATCCGCAGATTTCCAGATTTTTAGCCTATCGTTTAATCTATGTAATTACTTGTAAATTACTATGTAAATGTGTGTAAATTTATGTTTATTCAGTTTTTAAAACAATCTCACTAATATTATTTTGATATAATAACAGTAATATTAAAATGTTCATATGATTTATTTACAATACAGTCTTTTAGTAGTTATATAGGAGACTATCTAATATGAATTGCATTGCAAACATAAAAAAAATAAAAATGTATTATTTTTATTTCATATATTAAGTTTATAGTTATGATACTCCTAAAATCATTAATAAATGCATGAATTCAATTATCAAATTGAAGCTGTAAGGTTTGTGTTGTCTAAATACCGCTACAATTAAGTTGTCAGCTATAAGGGGAGCGATAAGGGTAAGTGATATGGCAAACTAAACCTTGATATTTCATACCTCATTCTTGTGCGCATCTTCTGAGAAAACAGAAGCCATTGTTGCACTGATCATTCATCATTGCTGTAATAAGATTAAACTAATCGTGTATTCCAGAGACAGCAATGATACACTGTGTGGGGCTTGCCAGGGATCATCTTCAAACAGTATTTGTCATTGTCTCTCAGTGCTTTTTAATTAACTGTTGACAAACAGCGTAAGCCTTTTGGGCGTTATGATTTAAAAGCAGTCCCATTTCAGTGCGCCTTAAAATATGGTTTATTTAAAGACAAAAGCTGGGAAGAAACGCATAAGTTTTGCCATCTATTAGCAAATGCTCTGTTGTGTTCTAAGTGAGCTGACTTTGGAAAGTAGCTCTAACCTTGAAGGGATGGTTCACATAAAACACAATATTCTGTCATTGTTTATTCCTCGTGTTATTCCAAGTAGTTATTTAGGAAAATATATGAACAAAACATTTATCAACATTCTTGAAAACATCTTATTTTGGGTTCCACAGATGAAAGTCCTGTATGTTTGGAATTACACGAGGATGAATAGATAAACACAAGTTTTATATGCTGAAGTACTGGAAGCTTAGCAACATGCCTATGGTAAACTGTTGAAACGGATTATTACAAATCCAATTTTTGGATATTTGATGTTGCTGTATCTTTATATTAGTGTTATTTATACACCATTATGGTACTAATTATTTGAGTTCGCATTAATCTTTAGTTGTTAAACCTGCACGATACTGGACAAATCTGACATTTTTGTTGACCAGATAGCTTGTATAGCTCTGATTGGGTGGATTTTGTGAGGGTGTGAATCATGTATTGAAAATAAACAAACTGCAAGCAAGAATAATTACAATAGAGGAAAGAAACAAGTAAAATAAACAGTGTTTTATGGTTTTCCGTAGAATCAAACAGTATTCAGGGACAGAAATTGAACAATGAAGTGTAAAATAATCAATATGTCAATAATTCAGTAAATGTATTCTTCATTATAATTACAGATGTTGTATGTTATTGTCCCTGAATGCATTTAACTCATTTGAAAAGCCTTAAAATGTATGCAAATGATCAACTTTCACCCTCTCATGGTTATCTTTTGCAATGACTTAACAAATCTCATGTATTTTCAATTGATCAACTATAAACCCAATCCGACACACTGGGATATCAATGCTAAAACTATATATTGTGCAGCCCTACTTGTGTATTGATCAAATTGACTACCCTTTCACATACTTTCCCAAAATCTGTCAAAATAAGGTTTGGCACTAAAAATCATTCCATTTGCTGAGAAACAAAGAGCGTTGTGGCCAAATTAACCCCTTCAGACCTGAATTATGTTCCAAAGATGTCCACTGTAATGGACGCAGGGTCTGAAGGGGTTAAGACTCAAAACCACCCCAGAGTGCACACACAAGGGTTAAAGTATTATTAGCAAAGCAGCATGTTAAAGGTGATTGCTACTGAAATGGCAAATCTATTTGAGATCAAATGAATTGTTTGATTTAAATGTATCACATACTGGAACCTGCTGAGACATACTGGTGGATTGAGTGTCATATTTATTAATCCGTGAAAGACTTGCCAAGGTACCAGCAGAAAAACAAATCACTCTGAGCAAAATAAAGTGTATTCATCATTTTCCATGGAAAAAAAAGAAACAAAGTATTGAGAAATTATTTTATTATGAATATTATTAATACCATAATGGTTAAAATTCCTACATAAAACACAGCTTCCCATGTAGGCAGTGACGCAGCCAGCTAGAACTTGAAACGGTGCTTCTGAACAAGTAGTTTTTTTAAACACACTCCATGTTTCATTAGTGGCTGCTGAGATTGTTAATCTGCTGTTGCTGTATTGAGCTTGTTGCTGAAGCATAAGCAAACAGTGTTCACATGAAATGTTTTAATTGCACATTAACCCACTGCTGGCATATTAATCTGGCATGCCTTAAAGACGGCACGGCGTCCATTACATTCCCCCATAGTTTCCTATGACGCCAGGCCCTGGGTGAGATGTTGAACATCAGAATAAATGGTTGTTTTATTAGCTGGATTGAGCCGGTGGGGTGATGCACGTTGGGTGCATGTCCTTATGAGAGCTCCTGACTTTGCATCTGCAGTAAGTACTCACCAGGGACGGATGGCACATGCCAGCTCAGATTTTCATGACGGCCCTCAGATGAGAAACAGCAGAAAAGGCAATAACATGCAGATATTTTTCAACATCTGAAATATAGGAAAGCAAAGCACCTTTTTCAGGACATTGCAAATGTCTAATCAATACCACTGAGTGTTATTGAGGTTGGCTTGCTGTTTTAATTCAATTCCGTTCAATGCAATTTTATTTGTGTATAGCGCTTTTCATGATACATAATATTTTAAAGTGGCTTCACTAAAAGAAAGCGTAATTCTACTATACAGTTAAGAATAATATGGCAGCCAGAGGTTAAGAATTTCAATTTAGTTCAAGTTTATTGGTATAGTAATTCTCATAATGCATATCATTTCAAGGAAAAAAAATTACGTTGTACCTGCTGTTCATAACCTTTCAAGCAAAGATAAACTTTAATTTGCTTTAATATGTTTAGACAATAGACACAAAAACAAGAACTTATACAAATACAACTAGAACGTTAAACAAATTCATATTTCAGAGCAAATTCATGTTGATAATGTTGATAGAAAGGAACACTGTTATGGATTACAATCAACCGATAATAATTCAGAAAACTGATAGTTTCTAATCAGATCTTTACATAATTATCATTACTTATATGGGGCACCCTTAAGGGGGTCACACATTAGACATGTGACTCATGCCATACCTTTTAGAATTGTAAGCACAGTTTTCTATGAGGGTATGCACACTGATGCCACCTTTTGCCATCTGTTTGAGTTGCTTGGTAACGTATAGACAACCATGTAAAGATGTGATGCACCTCAACTTTATTTTTTCCCAAAGAAGCTGCAGAACTACTTCAATTCTTGTAGTCCACTGCATTTATAATTGTTGGCTATAATATGTTCAGTTTACTTTATTTTCTATCCTCACTTTCATGAATTAACTACAGTGTTCTGCACGCACTAAAAATATCAACAATTATATCTGGTGATTGAATTATTTGTTTGTCTGAACCGCAAGCATTTTCAGCAAGGCTATTCCAGTGTTTCAGAACGAAGTGTGAAAACGCTCTACTACCTCCTTTTAGCTTCCGAAAGCAGCCTTCGTTCGTGCACATGGCCGTCTGTCTAATTTTCTCTGGAATTCGTTTGACTCTGGGACGCAGGAACAGAGGAAACTCAATCTGGAGTGCCCTGAGGGGCTCCTCTGCTAGAGAATTCCCACCCAGATAGTTGCCAACACCCACACAAACATTTATGTAGGTCTGTTTTCAAGGAAGAGAACGCAAACCTCAAACCTGCGTCACGCCACAGCCACCGACAACCGCAGAAGGAGCTTGTTTGTCAGTGGGCAGGTGGGAAGTGTAAAGGAAGCTGAACATGTGCACAGGGGCCACTGCTTATGTGCCGCACTTTCATTAATTAGATTGCAAGTTGTACTAACAAAGCGCTGCCATGTACGTGCTTATTTATTTAACATCTTGGCCCATTTGGAAGTTTATTGTCATTTTATTGGAATATAGGAGGGATTGATTTCAAATAAATGTAATTAGTCTAATTAAATTGATGTTTATTTTTCATTCTGTACATTAAACCGATTCATCGCTTCATTGTTTATTATGTTTGGGTAATTGACCAAAAAAAGTTTTATTGGTTTACTTGCCTGCAATGATCTGGTTTGTGATTATTAAGTTTAATTAAATGGGTTTACATTTTCTAAAGATATTTTTTATTTGTATGTAAAGATTAAAATGTTATTATGACTCCATTGACTGATTGAATTTATACAGTGTTGAAAATCTAGTTTGCGTCACGTTCTACCACTTTCTAGTGTTTTTTTTCATGTATTTTAAAGCAGAAGTCTTGCATTATATGATTTTGGATGATTTTTCTATTTTTTACATTGCATAATTACAAAAATAAGAAATAAAATATAATCTGCCCACTTATAGTCATGGGCTGGTAAGATTCTGACGGTTTGATAACCTTGGATAAAAATATCACGGTTTCACGGTATGACGGTATTGTGTTTACTACTCTAAAATATGCTCTTTTTAAACATCTGGGTGAAAAACAAAAACTTTTTCCCCTTTGAACACAAAATATTTTATTTTGAGAAACATTTTAAGTATTTTGGGGCAGTAAACATGTCAGGCTAAATAATTCGAGTGAATCCTCATGTTCATTTGTTCAAAAACACAGATTTCTTTACAATTTACACACAAAAAAAAAAAAACACAAAAAAATGAAAAAATAAAAAATATCACTCATGCCTTAGGAGCGGTATTCCAGAAAATTTTGGAGGTATGAAAACCTTGACTTTTCAATACCGCGGTATACCTTGAAAACGGTTAGCGTCCCATGCCTACCCACTTACTACTTTTTCTAGAGCTGATTTTTGTTTTTTTATGTATTAGTGATTCAATTAATTGTCAGAATTTAATCTGTAGCAGTGCTGGAATTCAATGAGCAGGCACAAACTCTGAGATTTCGAAGTGATTCATAAAAAGCAGTGTACTCCCAAGCTCAGTTTAGTGTTGTGGCATCAAGGTCAATTGCGCTTTTTGTCTCTATATTAAAATAAAAATGGTTTATTTAGACAGAAGAACAAGAGTGTTTTGTCTAGGATTGACCCTAATAATGAGGCGGTGTAGCCTGTGTTGTTGGCTGCAGCTGGTGTCTAAAGAATTAGCACACGTCACTGCCCTCTGGCTATGGTTCGTCAGCTCATCTGATATTGAATAATGATGGTGACTGGCTCGTAGCAAACCGCCGATCCTTGTGTCTCTCTCTTTAAGTGACTCCCACAATGGCAGCCTTTTTCTCCACCCCGTTCGGCGGTGGTGGCTTCTTTTAAAGGGGTGAATTGAGAGCGTGTTTCCCGTTTTCGGCCTCCCCGCGAGCAGAGGGGGTTGGCGGTGGCCGTCACGTGAATAGTAATTGTATTTGTGTTGGGTTCCTTTCAGGCTGTCGCTGTAAATCTGTTTGACTCGTCACTTTGTAAATCATTATGATGGCTAAAAGCCTTTTTATTGAATTAAGGGAAGGGGAGTTGTTCTCCTGAGCAAATGCAAGATTTTTTTTTTTTGGTGTTTGTTTGCCAATGCTTATCTTTGGTAAATATATCACTTGGTTTTGTGTGCTTCTGTTAGAATTGTTTGACAATAAAGGGAAAGTTGTGCTTGTTTTTCACTACTGGGAAAACCATTGTTTTTTTTTTTTGGGACGTTCTCCCAGAAACGTACATTATCTGTCCCTGAAATAAAAACAAAGACAGTGATTAAAAAGTGTTTTGTCCCAAGAATTTCTAAAATGGACTGATGGTTGATTTTCTGTGAGTTCTGTTAATGAATGTGTCATTCATTTGGTTCTCAGATTTTTGTTATTTATAAAAAAAGTCACGTTACAAATTTGCAAACCCTGTTGTTGTTTTTGTCCTCAGCCCAATTGAACCTACAGCTTTAATAGTTTTGTAATGGTAAATCCTGTTATTTAGGGAAAAAAAAATGAAACAGGAAGATTGTGTTGTTATCATTCACATCAATTGATTAAAAACATGAATTTATAAATAAATTTTACGAATAAATATTATTTTACAATTGTCCCTATGTTTCTGTCAGTCCTGTCACATTTGTATTAAATTTCACATAAAATGCGTGCAATACACGTTTAAGGCTATGACTAGGTCCACACAGAATCTGCGCGTGCAAAAATCCACAAATTTCCACAGATTTTTAGCCCATCATTGAGTCTATTTATTTACTTGTGTAAAAATTACTGTACTTATGTAAAGGTGTTTTAAATTAATTCCAGTAATATTTATTGACTAATATGAAAATGTTCATATGATTTATTGACAATACAGTTTGTAGTGTAATATTTTCATTCTTTTAGTAGATATGTAGCATTGTTTACCTAATAAGTGAATTTATATGGATTTGCAGTGTAAACATTAAATAAATGTTAAAAAGGTATAGTTGTTTTATTTTATATAATACTGTTTTATTTATGATACTCCCAAAATAATTGCTTCTAAATCCGCAGATTCTTTACAAAATTCTGCGCTGAAATAGCAAAAAATATTCACAGGTTTTGTTTTTGCCCTAGCTATGACTTGGAAGTGACATAATTTGATGGAGGAAAAGCTGACAGTGATCAAGAATACATTCTATCATCGAATTGTATGATTTTAGGCTTGTTTTTGTATGATTTTTTTTTTTATAAGAGAAAATGTAGGTTTCTGGTTGAGCGCCCCTTTCATGGTTTTAAACTGTTTAGCAAGGAAGAAAATGTCTAAAATGCTCATTAAGTGTTTGTTAAACCAGTCATTCAAGGTTTTTACAGAACTGTTTCTTCATGTAGAATTCACCTGATTTCTATAACATTTTCTATGATATATTTAATTATAATTGGGCATTAAACAGATAAATTAGGTATGCACAGTTTTGGAGTTTTGCACAAATTTAGCATATTGGTATTTTTTTTGTTGTTGATACTATTATAGTTATGACCGTTAAAGTAGATGTTATTTTATGACTTCAATTACCATATCATTTATTTATCAACACAATACTAATGATTATACTTTGTCTTAATCGGTTAATTTAAAAAACGTTTCATTTTGCATTCCTATAAATCATTTATTTTTTGTATCTGCTGGTAGTACTTTGATTTATGGAGTAATGAAAAGGTATTCAGAATCTTAAAAATGTTTACCTCTTATATTTCAGTGAAATGCTTCATCTAATGTTCAGATCTGTTCTAGCGATTTTTGCTAAATAGTGCTTTTTTGGCTATATTTGTATACTTTAATCTAATATTTAAGTATGAAATTTAATTATAAAAATCCAAGAACATCAAATTATTAAAAAAAAAACACAAAAACTAAATGAAGCATTCCTTGTAAAATTTGACTTGAATATTAAACCATTTCTGACGCTTCTTAAAGTAAGCTTATCTTTTATTTTGACAGGTTGTAGTGAAGGCGTTGGGAAATTCTGTGTACACAATATGAGAATCTCATCCTAAAGTAAAACAACTTGATTTGTCGCGTGTGCTTGAGTGTGTACAAAAATAAACCCTACCATTCATGTCGTAATGTCTTGATGTACTCTGGTTAATTAGCTGGGAAAGGATGTCCATTCTTATTCACGTCAAGTTGATTAACATAGTGAAATAAACCGCTGTTAATTGCAGATTTCTATGAAATGCTCTAGACATCACGACAAGATCAGAGAATGTTTCAAAACTTGCAAACTGTCTTAGCTTTGGGTCAAACAGGGTGAAAATCAGTAGATGAGGATCGTCAAACTCAAAGTGTCGCTTACCAGCAGAACTGGTTTCGGCTGACAGAAACATGACAAAGTACATCATGTCCTGAAGATCAGCTCGGCTTGTTGTCTGATAAACATCTCGGTGCTCCTCTGTGCTCCCCTCTGCCACTCGTGCCTGGCATCATGCGTGGCGGCAGGCATTTGTCAATCTGAGCTGATGTACTGTCAGCGAACACGCGAGATGGGATAAGAGAACCGCGGATCTGCTTTATTCTGATACTTGTTCGCATGGCAGTCATGTTTGTGAAAAAGACGTCTTTTATCATTTTTGTAAAGATAGAATTGTCAGTTGAAGTTATGTTTTTTTTTTTTTGTCGTCGTTGTTGTTTGAGATAGTGGTGTTGTGAACACGGGTGGAAATTTGAATGAATGAATGTCCTTAAGTGTCATTTGGATATTGATAAGCTGAAGTCCTCAAACAGGTACTGCTGTCAAAAAGAGTGTCCTGCTTGAAGTTGATGTGAAATTCTGTTGTTCACAACTTATTTTGCTGGTTTAATGTAATGTTTTTCATATTGAATACAATGTAGGACATTTTATAGTTATTTGTCACAATTCGTAGGCTGGTGAAAAGGGTTTGAAAAGTACGCTGGTTGTATCATTGGTTATACCCTTCTTCTTTAAATGTTTCTTGCTGTTTCTTTGTAATCAGTTGTGAAATTAGCTAGCAATTTTAGAGCTTACTCCCTATTTTAAAGAAACAAAAGGTTACAAATTCAACTGATAAAGGAAAGTTGGTTAAAATGTTTAAATTTTTTTTGCAATAAAACATATTTGGTGTGTTACATTGATAAAAATTGTGTATTATTTAAAGTTATTTATTTTTGTTTGACATATTCAGTATTGGATATGGTTATATATGATAATGTTTTGTTTGTTGTTTCCATTATAGTCATGATGTTGCCCATTACAGTTTAATGCAGGCCTCAGATTTGGAGCAGATCTTTGTTAATGTGATTTTAAAAAGTTTTGGAGCAGTTTACACATTTGATAAATTCTCAAAACGCAATCAGATGTACATGCTTAGAATGCAGCATTAAGTCTTGCACACAATTGTTTTAGAAGTTTATCTTTAACAACAAAACATATATATTATAAAATATTTGTGTTGTGTATTTAGGTCCAGTCTTAAAAAAAAAAACAGCATGAACACTAATGGCTTGTTTCCACAAAGCATTTCTATTTGATTTATTTGTGTTTCCACTGTCAAGAGTACCAAAAGGGCAAACGTTACAGTTTTTAAAAACTTTGTCTATCCTTTTATACCAACCTGTACTTTACTATACTGGACCATACTACTTAGTAGATATGAGGCATATGCGAACCATGACTTAATGTATCATTTTCTTTTTTGGTGTGAACTTAACAAATCAAGAGAGCTAAAATAAAAGTGTGAACTCAGAATTTGGTTTAAGGCTGCACATCATATTGTTTCACCATCGATATCACAATGTGATCATTCGCAATAGTCACATCGCATGTCTGGATTATAATTGATTATCATTTCGCAAGTGTTTTTGAGGCCTCTGACTGTGTGAGGATTTTTGAAGCATTCAGGTTTAAGAAGTTGCACCGTTTGTAACTTTGACAAATTAAAAAGGCAAATTTTATTGAATTGAATTTATTGAAAAACGAAGACCATGCAGTATTATTTTACTTTTGAATATTCAATCACTGTATTCCTAAATAAAATTCCAGTCTTCGGAAAACAATAAAACGATGTTTACTTGATTTGTATCTTTTTTTTTCAAATTGATTTTATCTATGCTTGTTTCTTATATTTTATGCATATGCACTCCCCTACAGAATCATCCCAATCAATTTTTGCAAATAGCTGTGCAACAAACCTAGTGAAATTCTATTCATATTAGGGCTAGGTCGATTTACAATGCCATTGTCCATCGCCGATAGACGTCATGATGCTGAGCCGGCATCGCGATCCTCCACCCTGTCTCAAATCGCAAGCCCACTTGCGAAAAATACACACTTAGGCCCTGTTTAAACTAATATGTCTTAGTTTTAAAATGGCATTTTAGAACGAAAACAATCCACATCCACACTGACATTTTATCTAGCATTTCTGAACAGCCCTCCGTCCACACTATACAACTAAAAACGCACATCACGTGACCATACACACACATACACACAATCACACACACTGTCATGCGCTTGTCTGAGCTCCAGTTCAGCCGGTGTTTTGAGCACAAAACCCCAAAGAGCAGTGCATGTCGGACAGTTTATCAAGGATGAACCACTGGTTCGCGTCTCACTATAGTTGTTAAACGTGATATTTAATTAATCTTGTCTCTGTACTTAGTAATTTTAGTGAACACCTCTGCGTCTTTTTTACCAATCAAGTTTGTAAACGCCATTATAACGACACAGATCACTGAAAATGATTGACAGGTGGTAATTTATGTGTAACTTATCTTTATTTATGATTTGGTTATGGGTAAAACAAAGACCATGCTGGTCAGGTAGTTGAAACGATAGGCTACAAATAATAAATTGTTTATGAATTAATTAATTATTCGTAAATAATTGATTCACTACCGCCTATGATGACGATGCTATCGTCCATCGCGATGTTTCACATTAGACATCGTACGATGCCAAATTGGTCGACATCGCCCAACCCTAATTCATATTGCAATATATATTTTCATATAATTTAAGACTCACTTAGTTCATCATAAAACATAATTTAATAGTTAAACATAATTTAATAATAATAGATTTTCTTTAGCAAATAACATAGTTTGTTGTTATTTTCTTGTAGGATTTTAAATCAATTTACTTATTTAAATATGTTTCGAACAGCAACGCTTTTTTAATACATAGTACATCAACTATAACAAACATAACATTGAAGATATTTGAGAAGTCGTCAAAACTTTTCACTGAAGTGTTTGCACTGACTTGAAAGAGTGCAAAAAATGGGTCAGGTTTTAACCCAAGTTGACTTGGCAAGAGAGAAAGTTGGTTGTATGTACTTTAATATGTTTGTACTCCGGGAGGGCTCGAGGTTCCTGGAAGTTATGTACTCTGATGGGCAGCTCCACTTTTGTAGTACGAGGGAGGAGAAACGGCTGGAATTTCTCACAGTTGCCTGTCTGACAGAGTAACAACTCAAGCTGAAAACGCTTCTGGAAAATATTGATGTTGGAGGAAGTCAGGAGGCTGTCACAAGTGTGGAAGACTTTGTGCGCATGGTGATGAATGTGTCCTTGGCAAAACAATCGCCTCTCCGGTGCTTTTGGACTTTTAGTCGGACCCCTTCTCATTCAGTTTGTGCACTTTGGTTAGTTTCTATAGCTGTAGTATCAATCTGGTAATCATTTTGCTGCATTTTCAACAGTTTATCGGCTCTACAAATTGGCTGTGACAATTGAGGAGAAGATTAATAATTATATCCCATTACTGTAATAGACGCCCTAAAACTGCCTCCTGGATAGACGAGGCTCTCAAAGGAGCGCGGATTTGATCATTCGCTTAGGCTTCCGTGAATTATCTCGGAAGCGAATCTGACATTTTGTTTATTCAGTTTTCCCACAAAGTATTGTTCAGTGAAAGACAGTGCAGACAGATTGCATTCGGGCCTGTCAGTCACAGGTGCAGTCTTTTCCGTCTCTGATAGCTAATTAAGTCGTGACACATGTTTGGCAAGATGCCCACGTCCCAATGGATTATGAAATTATTATAGAAGGCATTCAGAATAGAGGAGCAGAAAGATCAATATTGCATGTTTGCATAAGCTCATTACTAAAGACTTCAAACGCATGAAAGCTTGTCTGTTGTATTATGTAGTGGTTAACACGTGGTAGACCTATTACAGTCTCCTTGCTAATTTGGTAATAAATGTAAACGATATACATTTTAAACAGAATGCACAATTTACCGGCTTAATTTACTGTCACATTCAGTGTGCTTGTGTAAACAAATGGTTTGTCGTTTATGGTGTTCGCCTGATTAATGCACGAGTTTATTCTAGGCTTTGAAAGTGGTCGCTTGACTCGTTGTGGATGTTCAGAGCCATTGTTTACTTGATTTTTGCATTTTAAATGATGTTGCGTCTGTTTTACAAATCCACATTTGCATTCAAATATTTTTGGTCATTAATCATGGTCAAATTGTGGCATGTCGTGGCTTCTGTTTGGAATTATTTGTTTGCATAGGATCATTAAAATTCAAGCACGCTTGCTTTGCCTTTTACAAAGCATACACCTTGTTGTCAGTTTGCGCAATTAGTCACTGTAAAATAGTCAAATGTATGAAATTGTTGCTTACTTGTTAGGGCTGCACTATTTTTAAGGTTAGTATGAGTAGGGTATTAATTCAGTTCAATTCACCTTTATTAGTATAGCGCTTTTACAATGTAGATTGTGCCAAAGCAGCTTCACATAGAAGGTTATAGTAAATTGAAACAGTGTCAGTCCAGTTTTCAGTGTTGGAGTTCAGTTTAGTGTGGTTTAATATTCACTACTGAGAGTCCAAATACTTAAGAGCAAATCCATCGATGCGCAGCTGTACAAGTCCCGAACCATGCAAGCCAATGGCGACAGCGGCGAGGAAAAAACTTCACCAATTGGCGAAAGTGAAGAATTAAAAAAACCTTGAGAGAAACCAGGCTCAGATATCTTGTGTAGAGCTGCAGTCTAGGTTCCGGAGGCTGGAGAACTCGAGGCTCGTCTGTCCTTGGAGGGTCACAGGAATCAGTCTATTATTATTGTTATTTCCCAAACATGTAGTAAATCAACAATAATAGTAGACTTGTATGTAGGTCTACTGTTGGTTAAAGTGCTAAAATTTGTATAGACTTGGAATGTTGGACTTGAATAGACTTTAAATTTGTCCTGGTTGTTAATGCACAGTAAAGTGATGACATCAGAATACTACTATTCATAATTCTAAAGTTGAATAATGATGTTTAAGACATATGCTTGACGTAAAATGAGACATTTGTCATTATGAGATTCCCTCTTGCATTATATTCAACATTATATAGGCTAGAGTAGTTATACTGACACTGTTAAATATTTATTTTGACTAGTTTGTATTCACTATGAAAAAAAAACATTAAAAAAATTGTTGTAATCTGAACTCTGTAAACTGTGAAATGATGGTTTAAATGATGTGCGCACTTTTAGTTTCACTTTCACTGCCGAGTGCGGCTCATGTCATGGCTGCCGTCACTTTGAGGAAAAAAAAAACGTCTCTCAGACAATCGTTCTATGGAACAAACTGAACGTTATTTACAACTTTTTTTACCTGTTATTCACAGCCTACAAAGGTTCTGTTCACTAAAGCGGACATCATTGGCATGCACGCGTCCTCTCGGTAGTAAACAGTTTGTCAGCTCGTGTGTCACTTTGCAGCCGAAATTCAATTCAGTTCAATTCAATTCATCTTTATTTGTATAGCGCTTTTACAATTTACATTGTGTCAAAGCAGCTTCACATGCATTATAAAAAATTAAAACAGTGTCAGTCCAGTTTTCAGTTCAGTTCAGTTTAGTTTAGTTCAAGTCAGCGTGGTTTAATTTTCACTCCTGAGAGTCCAAACACTGAAGATTAATCCATCGATGCGCAGCCCTACAAGTCCCGAACCATGCAAGCCAGAGGCGACAGCGGCATGGAAAAAACTTCACCAATTGGCGAAAGTGAAGAATTAAAAAACCTCAAGACAAAACCAGGCTCAGATGGGCACGACCATTTCTTCTATGGCCAGACGTCTTGTGCAGAGCTGCAGTCTAGGCACCGGAGGCTGGAGAACGCTGGACGTGAATCGTGGAAAAACCGCAGGTTGATCTCCGGCTAGTGAACAGGCTGGCCCTTCGTGAACAATGCGAGGACTCGTCTGTAACTGAGGTCTTACAGGGATCGGTCTCATGCTCTTTACTCCTCCATGACCACCACAGCAGCTGCTCAGGATACAGCCTGGTCCAGGATTATAAATCATCACATAAAGACAGAAATGATATTTTTGGGTGAATTATACCTTCTAAATACAATATGTAACTCTTTCAACACCATTTGAAGGTGTCCACGTTGCTGAGCAAAAACAATGTAGAGACTTGTGTGACCTCCTTTTTGCTTCTCCCGAACTTGAAAAATATAATTGGCTGAATCGTAGAGATGCTGGATTATTATCGTGTGGAGGGTCAAGTCGAGATCACAATCTTTTTTCGATTAATTGTGCAACCCTATTACTTGCTCATTTTTACTGTGTGACTTTTGCCTGTACTACTTGTATTCTAGGTCGGCTGTGACTAAAATGACATAAGATTGACTGGATGTGAGCCAAGACAGATTACTGGCAAAGGGATTGCTGTCAAAAACTCTGAGGATAATTAGCTGTCCTCTATCACCGCCGATTTTGTTTCTTAAAGTCTTGTTTATGTAAACGATGCCCGGGCCTGTTAAGTCTGGAGGGTGTGCAATAAATTATTGCGACTCAATTGTTAAGATAAATATTAGTTTCCTGTAATTTTCTCAATAATTATATATTATTTGCTAATAATGAATCAGATTATATACTGGCACCACGATCTGTGTGATGCATAGCAGAACGCCCACTAAATATTTACCTTTTTAAAGAGCGACTGTGCTGTGGCTTTGTGGAAGTGGTTGGGTTGTGTTCAAAATGTCCTACTTGATGGATGTTTAAAGTCCTTGAATAGCAGGGGGGAGCGTTGTGCATTTGTCAGTAATTTTTAGCATATTTCCAGTCTGACAAGATTCTCAGTTAGTCTTTCAGACTCGCTCTCTACTGTATTCGGTGCACAGTACAGTATGATATGATCACACTGACGCTGCACGAAAAAGAGGGCTTTTAGCTATTATCCTCAATCAAAGGTCATTTGGTTGTTGTAGAGACAAATCAGGAGCAATAACAGAATCCAGCTGAAATGTCATTGCAGACCGTGGACCAAATCGATGGAGGCAGTGGTTGTACTGGCAGGGAAAGTACAGGAGCTTAGTCACAGCCTTGGAACCCTGGATTACGGTTGACGTCTGAGGAAAGCCTTGACCTCAGAAGGGATTCCCCATATCACTGCTGTGTTCCACCCTGAAAACAATCTTTTCCACTAAAACAAGGCAAAACAAGGGTTGGTTGACTTCACATTGTGCAAACAGTGGTTTTTAAACTGTTTTTAAGCTATAATATTATACGTTTGATTGAAAGAGAGTTTTTGTTTTCAGTCGATTGTATTTTTCTTGTTCTATTTTTCCCCAAGTAAAGCTCTGTGTTAAAATTAGGGGCTGGTGAATTTGGAAAAAAAATATTTATTTAACTAAGACAACCTTTATTTCCGCAAAAGTAAATGCAGTAATTTTGTGAAATAATTATACAGTTTGCTTTCTATTTTAATATATTTTAAAATGTAATTTGTTCCTGTGATGGGAAATCATAATTATTCTAGTCTTTATTGCCACATGATTCTCAGAAATCATTCTAATTGTGCTGCTGAAATAAATCTTATTCAGCTGTTAATTGTTGAAAACATAAATGTTTTAGTGGAAAGTTCAAAAGAAGCATTTATTTCGAGTATTATTTTACATTATATAATTTCACTTAATATCTTAACTTTGATCAGTTGCAATTAGGGCTGCACAATGTATCTTTTCAGCATCGATATCGCAATGTGATCATTCGCAGTCGTCGCATCACAGGATCTGCAAAATCAAGTTTGAAAACTAGGTAATTTATCAGGAAATTTGAGTGGAATTCTAGCTGACCAAGGACCATATTGTTGAGTGGTTGAAGCGTAACCTTAATAGAGTGAAAGAGTGCTTGCTTGGTTTGTTTTTATGGTCTTTAAATAATTTGTGCATAAAAAAATTATAATAAAGAAAATGTATTGCATTTAACTTTTATACAATGAAGACTATGTGGTTTTATTTGCTTGCATTTGATTATTAATCTTATACTCCAGTACAGTTAGACTAAATTTTATGCAGATTATTTGGCCTACGAAATCATCCTAATCAATATAAAATTATGAGTTTTTTCCAAATTGAGCTATTCAAGGCATCTGGTGAAAAAATTATATTCATATTGCAATAAATATTGCAGAAAAACAAAATATCGCAATGTCAGATTTTTCCAATATCGTGCAGCACTAGTTGCAATGCATCTTTGCTAAATAATAATAAAAAATAGAGATCGGTACTGTACTACCACTAAATTTTGTTTCTGCAGTTTGTGAAGGCCTTCAGACTATCATTTGTACTTCACAATTAGTGTGTCGATATTGCAAAAATAAACCAAGTTGTACTAAAATTGTACACTGAATCATCAAGATCTTCATAACAAATAATGACATTTTCAGTTTTTGATCAGTTTTCACATCTGGCCCCTTTTATTAGTTAAAAAAACAACTTAATTTGTCAATGTGCATGTGATTTTCAATCTTTTGTTGTTTGTTTGACAGCTGCATTCAATTTAAGACCCAATGCAGGGCCTCCATAGACTGATACACATTCATGTTTCTTTTCTAATGGTTTAGATTTCTAACTGATTGTATTAGATGCACTCTTGATACAAATTCATACCTTGTTTTATCTATATATTTTTTAAACTTCAAGCCTCTAGGAAGATTTTGGTCATTTCAGTGTTTGTATGTTTTTTTCAATTGCTCCCTGTATCTCAGATGTCCCAAACTGTGGACCATGGAGCATGTATCACTTATAATCAATCACACCCCTAATCGGCAATTCCTTTCATTCAGATCATTGCACATCTTGTTTTTGATGATAGAGGAACACACAGATGCTTGTAGAAGGTTTCAATGACTTCTGATGACAATTACCAGCTCCCATGATGGCAGGTACTGTCCTGCCAGCCTTTGATATTATCATGCCAGGGCAGAAAGCACTTGCTTCCAGACACTAATTGGACGATTGGCACCAAAGGACTAGCACAGAGATACTCTGTATTCCATTAGTCTGAGTGGGTGCAAGTTTGATTATGCTCACCGTAGGCATGACCTAATAGAAAATATTTGCCAGCCTAATTCTAATATAGTCAGTTTACAATTAGGTGTACTGGCAAATGTTGCCCAGTGCAGCTGTGGATGACTGAAATGCATGATGAGTTGTTTGTCCTCGCTGTATGTTACTATTTATTTTTTAATCCTTGACCTAGTGATCTGTTCTATCAACCGCAATCCATACTTTGTTTAGGGGTGATACGTTCTAATGTCTGGTTTGTTTTAATCCTTCAATTGAAGTGAGATATCGGAGCGTAGGCCCTCCACCTTTAAGTGAGATCCGACACTTGAGGGAGTGAAGTGTTTTCGCTGGGAAGAGCATGAATGATTGATAGCAGGAGCAGAGCTGTTTAAAATCGTCCTGCTCCCTGCTTATCAATAATTCAAAGCACTTTCTGTATTTTGGTGGCACATTAAATATCAGTCACCGGTTTGAATTCTCAATTTGATTTACGTCCGTCAGATGCATTAGTGGTTTGTCATGATTCTCCTGATTTAAATGAGTTAATTTTGCTCATGCTGGGAGTTCTCGCACTCGTCTTAGTTTTCTTGTTACTAGCGTTTCATGTTACAAGAGTAAAGTGTTGATTAATTATTAGGCAGCTCTTAGACAGAACTGTCAGTTGGGAACATAGACACTGGATCTCTGGCAATGGTCTGACCATTTGGTGTTTGAAAGACAAACGGATAATCAATATAATCATCAGCATATAGGCAGTGGGTCTAACTGTAACATTTGCAAATATTTTTATCCAGTCCTTGCTTTTATAAGTAAAAAAAAAACAATTGTGGGAAAATATATCATTTAAATTAATCAATGAAATCTGAAAAGTTGACCAAGCCCTGTATTATGTATATCATTTGGTTCTTATCATGACAAGGTGATCATGATCCCATTGTGAAGCTTATTTATGCCGAGTTTAGACTGCATGATTTCAGCCCTGTTTTTGACTCGCCGACAGGTTTTGAGAATTTGCAGACAAATGCCTGAAATCACAGGCAAATCGGTGCTCGTTCACGCAAGTGACAATCACACAGTGTGAACTATCAAAGACGCGGTCTGAGAGAATCACAGATGAGTCGCTGACACCCGTGAGATATTTGGCATGCTAAATATCTGGACCTGTCGGCGATTCACATCATGAAAAGTGTTCTAATTGAAAATAACAACGGTGATCACCTACAGCTAATGAGAGAGCAGCATCCACTTGTATGGCTATCTGCAGGTCAGCGGGAAGTTGGGGAGAGGTTAAGGGCTTCTTTTCAGTCTATTTGAACCCAAGAAAAGGAGGAAACTAGTGGAAATTTGGCAGCTGCACCCTTGTTTGTTTGAAGTGTCATCTAAGCAATACCACAAATGGGTCGGAAAAGAAAAAAGTTGAGGAGAAAGTGCTAATTGCCTTCAAAACCCAGGTGAGCAAAATAAGTACATTTTCTACCCCACTAAAGGCTTCTTTCTCATTATGAAGTTAATAACAAAGATATATTACGTGACATCATGTTTTTTCATGTCACCTCTCGTGTGTGTTTGGTTGTGAAACATAGTTTGCTGACCGAGACAAAAACAGTCCTTGTGGCCGATCCATCATGCAGTGTAAACACAGCAGTGACGGAACACTACCCCAGATAGTCATACATTGTGGAAACATCTGTGATGCAACTTCTAAACATGCATCTGAACTCAGCATCATCTGGTTTTAAGTAAATTGGTCTTTTATTGAAGGCCAAAGAGTTCATGTAGAGCAGCAAAACTAGTCTAACTACGTACGAAATTGGTTGCTAGGGGCAGTAGCCAGTTACGCAGAGTAGTGGTCATTACTGAAAGGATTTGACCATGAATGTCACGAGTGACTAATCAGAATCAAGTATTTCAGAGAGCATGTAATCATTATTTGAAATGTGTTCATGATGTGACTAAGCACTCTGGCCTAACACATGATTTACTGTAGGGTACTATCAGCCTGTGTTCAACATGCTTTCATTTTCCTCAGGCGATACAATGACAGTTTGACCTTTACCTCGCCAGAGGTTGAGGGGCTGGTTGCAGCACATGTTGATGTTTCCATTTTGTTTGCTCTCGTATCCACGAGGAGCTTCCAGGATCTTCTGCAAGACCAAGAGAGCTTTTAAATTTTCAAAGATAAATCATGCACCGCTATCGTGTAAGTGCTTTTTGTGCCGCGCGGATCCCTGGTGTTAAAAGTCGGAGTCATCCATTCGCTGAGACGCTCGGCGTCCGGTCCATTTGCATTAACAGGGAAACACAAAAGGATTTGAAGGAGGAAATTGCCTCTTGTAAACACAATGGCCTTTCCTGTGAGTTCTCATGATAATGTCCTGAGTGGCCTTGGGGCAGAATCTAGAACATTCCGCTGAAGAGCTCAGCGAGGTTTGCTTCTGTTTGGCCTTTAGCGTGAAATGGCAGTGAGACTTTCGCTTTGGATATTGAGCCGCAGTGAGCGCAGTAGCTGGCTGATGTATACTAACAAGCTTGAATTTCACGTCAAAGTTATCTGGATGCGCAGTGCTGTGCGTGTCTGTCAGACAGAGCTGGAGTGACTCTGGCACACACACTGATTTCCAGTGCCGTAGGGACCTCCACTTTGGCTTTAAGGGAAGGAATGGTAAGCAGTAGAAGAGTCCATGCTGTAACCCTGATTTAACATCATGCTGCATGATTGAACAGCCCACTTTTGCTGCAGTTTTAGGCATGGTTCGTGCAGTTATAATGTTCTATTCATCACAACGCTTCTCAAATGAATGTTTTTGACATTCAAAATATATGGAAACTTAATAATATGAACTATATGTATGATTTGTTTAACTAAAATATCTACATCAAAGAACTAGAACAGTTTTATACATTTTGTTTACTCGCAGTACGTTCAAATCCAGAAAAATATGCTATTTTAACTAGTATCTCGTCCATGTCCTGTGTCGTCATGCTGATGTTATACACAGCAAAAACATCAGTGTACATTTAACTCAGTTTGAGTTTAACTTAACACTTCTGGGGTGTACATATGACTCCCTCCATTTTGGAGTTAAAATAACACTTTCTAAAGTGTGAAATTTGTACATTACTCACAGAGTTCATTTGAACACAGTAAGAGTTTATTCTTACATGGAACTGGAGTGTGTGTTACCCTTCAAAGTGTTAACATGTTACCTTTTTTCCTATATTATCAATAGGTTTGACAGATAACAGTGATTAAATATGTTGAAAATATTTTTCATTTATTAAATGTTAATTAATCTTTTCAGAAATAATTTCAATACATTCAACTCATTTCAATACATTCAAGACATGTTTTAAGTTTAAAGTTTTAAGTAAAACATACTAGTTTGATCACTGTTTGTCCGAAAGAACCGGTTTGAGTAAAAAAAACTGAACTTCCCATCGCTAGTGGGAAATACACTGCATATTGAGTTAAAAGTTACACACTGAAAAAAAACTCTTAAATATGCGCTCTTTCACACTCGTGGATGAAAATGTACTCCGGTTTTAAGCCTAAAAGAACACCAAAAAAATCACGCTGTATATTTAACACTGTAATTTTTGCTGTGTAGACCCTCAATTTCCGGTTTAACATTTTAGAAAACCGTAAAAACACCCAAGACCTTTTTTTTTATTTAATTTTTTTCCACCATCAAATCTATTTAGTATGATAAAATGGTGCTGTTTGTCAATGTGAACGTGACTGGAATAATGACTAAATAAGCCTGTGGCATAATAAAAGCTCTGCTGTTTCATGCCTTGTAGTTCTGGTGACTCTTGAGAATTGCTTCATCGATCTCGTTTTGTTTGATGGCTTTCAGCCTTACTTCATTTCATACTATCCCAACTATAAGTCTTGAACATGTTAGCTCATCCATGAACATGATTTCTGATTTCTTCAGGAGTCCCTCGCTCACTCCCAAGATTAAAGACTTTCATCAAAAAATGCGCCCTCTTGCAGCGAAAATACAAACTGTGCCTGACTGAATATATATACACACATACAGGATTCCCTTTTGAGGTGGTCGGTTGTTTGGAAACAGTCATTATATATGCAGAACAGTTGTTTGTTCCCAGTGGATGCGCAGTTTTGTAAGCTTTAGTAAAATAAACCTACAAAGGTTGTAAAAAGTTGCACTTTTCAAAACTATCCATGTCATTTTGTGCGTGCTGAAACATTGTGCATTTACGTTGTTGTATTAATACTTCTTCTCTTTTATGACTGGCCCGTTGTTGATGGGTTGAACTGTAGCTTTTGGCAGTAGGAGGAGGAGAGGGACAGTTTACATCAGTTGACATTAGCGTCCATGGCTGATTTTGTTATCGCCTGTTCCTCATCAGCTCAGCTTGTCAGTTTGCTGAAATATAGTCACACTCTTATGTCAACAGCTAATATTTACATAATCTCTTTCCTCGCGCTTTGGTAACAAGCACATCTGAATGGCCAGTGTTTAGATTAGAAGATGGCGATTCATTTGTAACACCAGAGGCGCATCGTGAGTCTTGAAATGGGATGTTTGGCCTTTTGAGAGGAGCCGATGTAGCCTGCTAATGAAGTCTGGGATGTGTGCATATGCAAAACATGACAAAATGAAATTTTAATTTGTGTGCAAAACATGATGTCAACAGCATAAGTGCAGCATTTAAAGTGTCTTATTTTCCGGGCTGCTTAGATTAGATGATGCTTTTGTATGTAAACTCTCTCAGCTTGAGCTCGGGTGTTTTTGCCTGTGATATACAGCAAATGCGAAATGATTATGCTGCTGTTCTGTGATTCACTCATCTGTGATGTTTCCTATGGGTCATCATTGCATAAGGTCATCTGAATCATATAGCCGGTAGTCTGCTTGCTGCTCAGTATGTCAAGGAGTTGCATCTGACAGCGGCGAAGTTTATTAGGTTTTCGTTTTTTGAATTGGTAATGCAGCCCTGCGTCATTGACACTCTGAGTCTCCTGGCGCAGTTGCACACAGAGCACATTGTGTTTTGCCTGATAAACAACCTCACAAATCGAACCACTGCAGGAGTAATTCAGTGGAGCCTGTAAAACAGACAAGAGGAAGTGCATTAATGCACTTGTGTGCCCAAATAATGAGACTGTCTAAATACTTGGATATACAGCCTTCATCTGTATTAAGACTGGCTGATGCATCAAATCAAAATGACATGTTGATGTATTTTTGATAACATCTTAGCATAAGATATTATTTGTTAGCATTCGTTAGTTAGCACAAAATGCTTTTAAGAAAGCTAAATATCTTTTTCATTTTTGTTTGTGTCAGTTCACTAATGTTAGTTAACTGATATTAACAAATACATCGAGGCATGGGAGGATAACCGTTTTCAAGGTATACAGCGGTTTGGAAAAGTCAAGGCTATCATACCGCCAAAATTTTCTGCTATACCATTCCTAAGGTATGAGTATGATTAAATTTTTTGTTTTTTTTTGTTTTTTCAGTGTAAATTGGAAAGACTTGTGTTTTTGAAACAAATTAAGACAGCAGAAGTCAATGAATCACTTGAATTATTTAGCCTAACATGTTTACTGCCCCAAAATACTTTAAATGTTTCTTAAAATTAAATATATAGTGTTCATGAGGGGGAAAATGTTTTGTTTTTTTATCCAGACATTTAAAAAGAATATATTTTAGAGCAGTAAACACAATACCGTCATACCGTGATATTTTTATCCATGGTTATCATACCGTCAGAATCTTATACCGGCCCATGCCTAGATACATCTTTTGATTTATAAAATTAATTTCTAAATGTTGAAATTAACATTCATATTCACATGAATTCATGTTCATATAAATTGATTTTGAATTCTTATTAAATGGTTAACAATAGAGGTGTGAACCTACTGTACACTGGTCTCACGGTTCGTTTCGGTTATGATTATCATGCCATCGATTCGGCTCAATTCAATATCTCTGTGCATCACGTTGCATTGATGATGCTTTTCATAAACCATTTCCATACACAACAGCAAAATTTCTTGTTTTAAAATATATAAATATATTTACATTTTATATATTATTTGTAGTACAATTTTGTCCTTTAATACAAGCAGTCACATATATGAACGAGTGAGTTCTTAGACCCCTATGATTGGTCACACGCTCAACAGAAAGTGCTGCAATTGGCTCAAACGCTCTATCGCTCTTCACCGATAAATGACGCTGATAAACGGCAGCAGCGTTCACAGCCGATCCATGATAGATGAGTTGGAGAAAACTCGCTCTGCATGCATGCTCGTGTCTGAATCCAGAAGTAACAACCAAGAGGAGCGGAAATGCTACCTCACTACAGCAGGTCAAAGGTCCACAGTGAAAGAGAGAGAGATTACTTTCGTTTTCTCCGTAACAGTGAAACGGGGCTTCTGTATCTTTTTAAGTAGTTGGAGTGTTTTATTTGCGTGCCTTCCTCGCCATAGTTAACTAACGCAGTATAGCACATATGAGAAGAATGACGTCAGTGCGCAATAACTGGTTATGATCTATTGCTGAACCGATACTGAATTTTGACACCCCTAGTAAACTGACTTCCATAATTTTTGTTGACTAATGTAAATATCTAACATTGAAAATCAAGTGTTACTGTATATTGTAGCTATAGTTTATAATGAAGGTAGATTCTACTTGAATTATCTGTTTAATATTACTTAGTTAACTTTAAATTATTTACTAAAAGTGTATAAAAGTATAAATAAAAATGATTTGACAGTTTTATCTGGATATATTTATTAGCATTAAAAATTGTACATTCATTTTTTCTGTTTTAATCAATCAGTTTTAATTGTACATTAGCCATGTTTCATGAATCATTATTATTATTAGGGCCAGACAGAAATCTCCAGAAAAAAAATCTACGGATTAATGTGGAATAATTTGAGAGTATCATAACTAAAAACTTAATATATTAAATGAAAAAATAATACCTTTTTAACTTTTTAGTTAATGTTTACAATGCAAATCCAATTAGATCCACTTAGTTGGTTGACAAAGCAAGTCTCTTATCTACTAAAAGACAGAAAATATGAACATTTCCACGTTAGTCAGTAATATTACAGAAAATAATTTAAAAACTGAATAATTTTAAGTTTACACACATTTACACAAATAAATAAACTCAATGATGGGCTAAAGATCTGTGGAAATCTGTGGATTTCTGCGTGCACAGATTGCTTGTGGGCCTAATTATTACTGACAAAATAATAATTGCAATGATATTTCATGAATTAATGAGTTTTTATTGTAAAGAAACTCATACAGACATTAAAGTGCATGCAAGGTGAGTAAATGATAATCCCTTTAATTCCTGTTAAACCGATCGTTCACCAAAAAATGAATAAAATGTCATCACTTTCTTCTTGTCAGTGTTTTCTACTGTTGAACACAAAAGATGATAACATAAAGAATGCTGGAAAGCAGCAGCCGTTGACTTTCATAGTATTTGTGTTGCTACAACAAATGTCAATATCTGCAGGTTTCCAACCGTTCTCAGAATATCCTGTTGTGTGTTCAACAGAAGAAAGAAATTCATTTTTGAGGGAATTGAGAGAAAAATTTCCTTATTTTTTTTTAGGTGAAATATGACTTTTTTTATTTTATAATATGTTGAATCTAATTATGTCTGATGCCAATTTAATTACCAAAACATTGTTATTTTCAGTGACTCTTTTTTCATTCCTAAAATGTACCATTTATAGAAACGAGAGAGGAGCATGAGAGAGACACTCAGGCTCAGTAAAGCTCTTGAAAAAGCAGGAACAGAAACCTGCCTGAAAGGACTGCATCACGGTGGCTATTAAAAGGAGTGGTGGTTGCTCCTGATAAGCTCAGTTTGCTTATTGCGCAGCACAAGTGTTGGGGGCAGAGGATTATTGCCACTTGTGTATATTTCTGCTGATGTGTTTTTTTTAATTTTTTTTATCCCTCTTCAGTCAGATGGTGCATATTAGAAAAACCTGTCTGATGCCGAAGTGGAAGGCGTTTACTCTCACCTGAATATAAAGTGAGAACACACAAACACACACACATACACAGTCACTTAAAGCAGCTGCACACTTGAAATGTAGGCATCTGTCAAAAGGAGCTGATAATATTCTTGCACCTCACGAAAAAGCAATAGAGGCCACACCCTCTTCTCCTCCGTGCTCCGCTTTCAGCCACAACGCTGACGTTATTTACATAAATGATAAACACGGCGGATGGCTGGATTGGCAGCGTAATCCACTTGCAGTGTCATTAGGGAGGAAAAGAGAGAAAGGCTATTACGGCTCTTGCTTCATCAGTGTGTCTCTCTTAGGCCATTTATGGAGGTAATGGAAACCTCTCTCATTAAGGTGCCGCTCACTGTGGCGCTGAGAAACATCTCCACTCGGTAATTGATCTTGTTGGTCTTTAGTGCTGGAAAGTGGCCCTGAAGCGCCGCCCGCTTGCTGCATTCATTTTTCAGCTCCGTCAGAGCCGCCCTGCTCTCGTCCAGTCACCTTCACTTCACTGCCGAGCACCTGCGCGTGTGCGCTCCTGCGCCTTTTGCTCTTTGTGTGTCTCCCAGGGAGCGATGCAGGCGTGTTTGTGTTAAAGGAACAGTCCTGTCATTATTTACTCATTCGTTTTTGTAGAAATGCTAGATTCAATTAGTAGATTTAAATTTATTCATTTAGCAGACGCTGTTATCCAAAGCAACTTACAAGACTTAAAAGAATGAAACAAGCACTTTTTTTAAAGAGAGGAGATGGTGTCCAATAGGTCAAGCCCACTCACCTGTGTGGAGCACACTCAGATCTGCTCAATGTTTTCAACAGGTTTAAGGTACATAAAATAAGGTGTCTGGTGCATATTGAGAGGACAAGTGGTTTGTAAAGCCCACTCACCTGCATGTAGAACACTTCATTTCAGAAATGTTGTTGTTGCTAAATAATAATAATTGCTTAAAATTAAGAATAAAATAAAAACTGAAAATTATAAAAAATGAGGCAAATAAAAAAATATATAATACATGAATACTTGTTTAACCTTCATGAAGTAATAAACAGATTTGCACCGTATTATTGAAGCTTGATTGCAATCTCATCTTTTGTGAAGAAAATAGTGCAGGTTTTTATAGTAGACCGTATAAGAGAGTGGACAATGGAAAGGGTTATACAGAAGTATACAGTATAAATATTAGATTTAATATTATATTAAAATATTAATTACATTTTTATTTATTAATTTACACTTTTAAAAAGATTATTTAAAAGCGATAGTTAACCAAAACTGAAAATTCTGTCATTATTTACTCATTCTTTTATTGCCTCGTATCTGTTTGTCTTTTTTTCTTTTGTTGATCTGAGCACAAAAGATATTTTGAAGAAAGCTGGTAACCTTGACTTCCATAGTATTTGCTTTTCCTACTGTGGAAGTAAATGATTACAGGGTTTTATCTTTCTTTACAATATCTTCTTTTTTGTTCAACAGAAGAGTGTAACTCGCTTTTGAGGGTATATAATGGTGTTAATAAGAAATAATAGTAAATAACAGTGCTGAATTATCTAAAGCAAAAACTGAAATAAGAATAAAGCTAGGAATGTTTAGGCATGAAAATAAAAAGTCACATAATCAGACTGTTAAAACTTAAAATGAAAATGATAGAAATAAAACAAATTAAAAAATTAATACAGGATAGCATGTAACTAATGCTAAAATAAAGCCTCACCTTTAACCTTGTGAAAGAAACTATTGAATTTACAGTGTATTGTTGAACCTGAATCATCCAGGGTAGCAAATTACTTCTGTTGAGAAAATGTGAAAACCGTGTCTCTTCAGTTGCAGCTTTTTATAGTAAATAAGAGGGTGCACGATGGAAAATGTTGTACAGGGCTTCTATTTATGTATGCATCTATATAGAGACCAATGGATGTGTGTTTTTGTTAAACGAACCATCCTGCCATTATTTACTGGTTTTCTGTCAACACAAAAGGTGAGATGTTCAAGAATATTCACACAGCTCTTTTCCGTGCTAAGATAACACAGAGTCATTATTCACTGATCATTTTCCATTCCAGCGAGCGGTTAATTTGAGAACCGCTGTGACTGGATCATTGAGTCAGGAGGTTGCGCTCAAAAAATGGATCAGTGAACAAATGAATCATTCTTTTGAGCTAGTTAATTTCAGTCGCCCAGTTGATTCGGTTCACAGATCGCACTGATTCATTTCGTGAATCAAAGTTCAGTAATCCAGTGACGGCATTTCTTGAATGAATGGTGTAATTTTTGGTGTTTTTTTTCATCTGTCTTTAGAAGATTTATATTGTAGCACATTATTTACTTTTAAGCTGCTTTTTTGGGAGTTTCTTTGCTATTTTGAAGTGCAAAAATGATGTTACAGAATTGTATGCAGGGAAATATTAGATTCTTAAATGTTTTTTTTTTATATTAGTTCACTTTATAATAAAGTATGTTGACATTATATGAAAAAACAAATAAAATCACTGAAACTTACTTTGAATACAGTGGTCCCTTGTTGTGGGAGTTCTAAAAATATTCTAAAAATAGCCAGCAATAGGTGAAATCTGTGAAGTTGTCAGCTTCATTTTTTTTAACAATTATTCTAGATGTTTTAAGGCTGTAACACCCCTCACTCCACACTTTATACACTCAGACGGGCATAATCTCATGTTTTTAACACTCTCAAAGTTCAAACTTTCATAGAAAAATAAGTCCAGTATTCTAGAATGAAACCAAAGATCAAAACCTGTTGTCACGCGCAAACATTCATCGCTGTCAGCAAGCGGTTCATAAGGCTTTTTAGCTTTTGTGCGGATAATGTTGGCACGCGTGATGTTCTTTTTCCTACAGTCACAAAAACACATATTTTATTTTGAGATAATATTACTATTATAAGATATTTTGGAGCAGTAAACATGTCACGCTAAATAGTGAAAACGAATCATTGACTTCTGCTGTCTTCATAGTTTCAAAAACTGATTTCTTTAGGATTTAAAACGGCATCTTTGGATATCTTTTTTTCTTCTGTCCTAAAAAACAAAACAAAACAAAACAAAACAAAAAACAAAACAAAACAACAAAACAAAACAAAACAAAACAAAACAAAACAAAACAAAACAAAACAAAACAAAACAAAACAAAACACAAAACAAAACAAAGCAAAACAAAAAAAACAAAAAAAACAACAAGTAAATAAAAAGTCTTACACATACCTTAGGGACGGTATTACAAAACATTTGGAAGTAACACACACCAGACGCACACATTCGCATGTTGTTAAAAAGGAAATTATTCATATGGCACGTAGCTGGGCCCCACAGACAGCCGGTGACTTGCAGCGCCGGTGTACGTACACTGAAATAAACCTGTGTTTACAATTCTAAAATACAAGGCGTTGTGTGGCACATCGTGTTGCGGCGCATCCAGTTTTTGACCCCCTTTACAATGGTCTTGCTGTGGACAGTTACAACTCATCCTTGTTGGAACACTGCTAGCGATCAAAGATTTAAGTGAATTTGGCCAGCTGAACGCATTCTGTACTCTTGGGCTTGACAAGGGTCTACAGCCAATCAGGACGCAGAACACAATGCACTGTAAAATTTAAAAAATTCATCAAATTGCACAAAAAATATCAGTGAAACTGCGAGGCTGCAAAAGGTGAACTGCGTCATAGCGAGGGACCACTGTATAAAAAAAATGCACAATGACAGAAAATATAAATTAAACTAATTAAATAATTTGTAAGTGAGCATTATAGAAGCGCTGCCTTTTAACCTTCTTGAAGTAAGAAGCAATTGGATTTACACTTTATTGTTGGACCTGGATCATCCAGTGTAGCAAATTATCACCTTTTGTAAAGAAAACAGTGAAAGCAGTCTCTACTTCGGTTGCAGCTTTTTATAGTAAATAAGAAGACGCACAATGGAAATTGTTATCCAGAAGTGCTTTATTGAGTTGTCTATGTATCCATATAAGTGTGCTCTTTATTATCTCTGTCTTGTCTCAGTGGGTGATGTTTATGTATAAGTGTCTGCAGCTGTTTTGGTGCGTGTATGTCAGGCTCTTGGGGGGCCACTGGGAGTTGTGACATGTGTGGTGTAATAATAGACGGGCTTTTGTGATCCGAACAGCCTGCTCTGCTCCGTGACTCACTGTAGTTCGGCCTGAGGTCTGGGCTTGCATCATCACTGGGATCCGCTGGGCTGTCAAGAGCACACGAGGGATTCGGCTCTGTCCGTCAACCGAGAAAATGGAGCATTTCATTCGCTGCGTTGTCTGTTTTGTCCAAAAGCACAACTAACAGAAGATACAGCTACCCTAAATGTGTTTCTCAGTAGTCTGACAGTGATCTACAGGCTTTTAAAGTAGGCTAGGTTTTCCAGTAACAAATTGTTTGTTTGTTTTTAACCAGTGGGTTGAAATATCACTTTTGGTTTTGTTTTTGTATACATCTGAGAAAAACGGCTCCCTTTCTTGGATTGAGCGTAGTATTGAATTAATCTGTTTGTCCTTCATGTTTATTATACACTTACCGGTCACTTTATTAGGAACACCATACTAGTACCAGGCTGGACCCCCTTTTGCCTTCAGAACTGCCTTAATCTTTAGATTGGCATAGATTCAACAAGGCAATAGAAATATTTCTCAGAGATTTTGGTCCATATTGACATGATAGCCTCACGCAGTTGCTGCAGATTTGTTGGCTGCACATCTATGATGCTAATCTGCAATTTCACCACATCCCAAAGGTGCTCTATTGGATTGTGATCTGGTGACTGTGGAGGCCATTTGAGTACAGTGAACTCATAGTCATGTTCAAGAAACCAGTCTGTGATAATTCGTGCTTTAGGACATGGCAATTTATGAAAATCCTGCTGGAAGTAGCCATCTGAAAACGGGTATGCTGTGGTCATAAAGGAATGGACATTGTTAGCAACAATGCTCAGGTAGGCTGTGGCGTTGACACAATATTCAATTAGTACTAATGGGCCTAGATCTGTGTGAGACTAATAATTTTGGCTCATCTATTCTCGCACAACTTGACACTTTCAAAGTCACAAAAAATGTATTTAGTATATTTTTTTAAAGTTGTCATCATCAAAGTAAGATTTGTCGTCCATATTTTGACATTGCACATGAGTGGAGTAGTCAAACAATTTTGGTTGTTGATTAAATTAAGGCAAATCTCATCAGCTATTTCTCTGATAATTGTAAGAAAGATGTAGGATTTAAACAGACTAAATAATTGAACTCTATAATACATGGCAAAAAAAAAGGTAATTCCAGAAGGCATAAGCATGTTTAACCAATTACTTGCTCACAAAGTTGTTGTTTTTTGCTGTATTTCAACAAATGCTGTTCGTTTTCAGCTGAAAAGAGTATGCGCCTACGGGTTTTCTCAGGCGTCCCTATTACGACTGGTGGATCATCTTGCAAGAAGCACGAAACTGTACTGTGTGTTTACACAGTGCTCATATTCATTGATGTAACCACAAGAAAACAATATTACCATTATACCAGATACGCTGTAAAAAGCTAATTCCCTGCCACCACACGTTTCTGACAGACTGGCCTATTCTGTCAAGTCATCTTTAGGTAATGGTATCCTTTTAAAATATGTTGTGGAATGTTTTGCAGCAGTTCTCATGAGGCACTATTGTTTGCAAAATCTACATTTTTTTACATTTAATTGAAGATCATGTTATGAATATAATAATTAAGATGCTTGTTTGTAGTAAAAAAAAAACGTATTAATCCCCCCCTTTTTTCTTCTTCTTCTTTTGTTATATCTGTTTGTCTCCTTCCTTGCTTTTTCAGCCATATGGCTGCTGTAGCTTAACTGGTGTATTCAGGAACATTTCTTACACCCCTTCGTTTGTAGTATGATCCTGAAAATCCTCCTTTGAAGGGCTATGTGGCCCTTCCCCCTACCCATTCGCCTCCAAGCAAAAGAGAATTGGGACACCCCTACCCCTTCACACGAGCAAGCGAACCAAAGGGTAGGGGTAAGTGCAAGGGATAAGAGATATAACTGTGATTCTGCCTTACTCTGCCTTAACACTGTAAAGAATACAGTGTTCCACACAATACCTTTATGTTGTCACAACACAAATCGATTGAGTTAACTGTTACAAATTTAAATGGATTGAACATAAAACAATTAAGTTGTCCCCCAAAAAAACAAGAATTATGTTGTTTCAACTAATTTTCTAGAAGTAGTTTGAACAAGCAGCAAAACTGAAGATGATGTGAAGATACTTTCCATAAGTCTATGAATTCCTTGTTTCTGTTGAACATAAAAGATATTTTGCAATGTTGGAAACTATGAGTGTTGGTTTATGGAAGCCAACAGCTGCCTGTTTCCATCATTTTTCAAAATATCTTTTTTTGTTCAACAGAAGAAAAGCAGATTGATTTGAAGTAAGTGTAGGTTAAATAAGTGACAATATTTCTATTTGTTTAATGAACTATCCCGTTAATAAATCAAACTACTTTGTGACAGTATCTTTTCTGTATGCTAGAACAATTGAAGAGTATAGCTGTTGTTTTTTTACGGGTGACTAATGATTATTTAGTTCGTATTGTTGAAATAATTTGAACTGTAAGTGTTTTAGAGTCTTTTATAGAACGTTTTAATTTTCTAAGCGCTCTGTTCTTCCCCCTGTGGTGACATGCTTCCATTTAGACCCTGAAATGAATTATATTTACCGTTTGAGGGGATGTTATTGTTCATCTTAGACAAGCAGCGGTTGGGTTTGAACACACTCAGTCAGACCACTGTAATGTGTCTGACCTTTTGTTCCCATTGACGGATGAGGTATTGGCTCAGAGGAAAATGAGATATTTCCAGCGTTCCCTTTGACAGGCATACAAATGAACGAATCAAACAGCATGATTCCACTTAGACGGATCAGTATTCCGGCATACCGAACAAGAGATCATCAAGCCTCATGGAGAATATGACAAATTCCACCTTAAAGATTTCAGACTTTGTTTTCTCTCGCTTCTTGTTCCTCTTCTGTGCAGTGAGCGTAGGACGAACTATTGCTTTAGCGATTCCATATAATAGCTCAATGCGCTTTATGTCTTTAGTGTCAGTTGACGTAATAAGGGGCTGCTGCTATCATCATCAGTCACTCTGCCCTTGATAAGACCTCCGACATCCCCCTTGAGTGGTATTCATAAAGACGCTCACGTGAAAGAACAGAGCTCTTGAATGCATCCAAATTTCTCTTGTGTGTTTTAGAGTGTGACGAAAAGTAGCATTAGCATTTATATGTGGGGGTGTTTTGGTGGTAACGCGTTAAGTAATTCATTACGAAATTCATCATTACGTAAGAATATTACATACGATTTTCCAAAGTAAGGAGTAAAGTAACACATTACTTTTAAAAATATGTACTGTTGTTTGAGTTACTTTAAAAAAAACCTAACGTGAGTTACTTTTTACTATGCTTAATTGGCTTTTAAAAAATATATTGCAGAGTAAAAATTATCTTAGGTTGTATCACACACTCACTGAGAGAGCTTGCTGCGAGGGAACAGACAGTCGACTCGCACCCATCATCATCATCAGGTCTCTGTTTCACAGCAGATGAGTATGTGTACTGTTCTAGAACTGAATAACTCAGGATATTGGTTTATTTTGAGTCAGAGGGGGTATCCGTTATGTTAGTACTCAAGAGAAAGACCGGTTTACTTATAAGATTCCTTTAAAAACAAATGATTCATTCGCAAACTGTCTGTCATCACTGCAGAGTCAGAAACTGAAACAATGACAGGCCGGAGACTTAGATTTTTGCAATGGATTCTTGTTGTTTTGAACTCATCGAAGAAAAGATGTGGATTGTCATTAAGTGTAGATTATGTGTAAGTAAAACTCTTGACAACTGCAAGAAACACGACATCGAAAAAAACTAAATTGGGTGCAAAGTACTACACCCGCACCCCACCTCCAGCTAAACAACAAATGATTGACATCAGTTCACGTTCTTCTGGTAAAACAATTTATTAGACTAAACAAAAAAATGGTTATTGCTTTTATTGTTGAGAAGATGCAGCCAATGTCTACGGTAGAAGCGACTACGTTTTGTAATTATATACTTTTTTTTTTGTCTCTCTTTTAGGAAACGGTTCATTTGTTAAGGCCATGCAATTTATTTAATGTATAAAGCTCAAAGATTTATTTTGATTTGTGGATTTTACGGAGAAAACAACCAGACTGAGAAAACTGAGGGAACATCACGTGAGCTCTGCTGGTGCTCCTATTGGCTGTCACTCAAAGTCGCTCATCATTTGCATAATTGCATTTGCATTTGGTCACCAACTGTCGCTGTCGCTCGCGTAGACCGAGGTCGTCGGAAGTAACTCACTCTTTGCTGAAATGAATGGTCGCTTGACGATTTGCCACTGTGAGTCGCTGTAGTGTGAATGAGGCTTTACACAAATGTAGACACAAATAGACAAGTAGCATTTAAGAATTAGATATATAATGAATCAAAGTAAACTAAACTTGTGGTGCATGAGATCTAAAGCGCTTTGAGTGTCTAGAAAAGCACTGTATAAATGTAATGTAAGATATTATTATGAAAGAGTTTGACTGTTGGTTGATGATTATTGTAGGCAGTGTTGTGGTTAAGTTAAGGTTCAGTTTTACTCAACATTTTATATTCTTTATTGGCATACGTTGTTTCATGAAGAAATTTTGGCAACAATAGAACCTTTCATTCAACAAAGGGTTTATAATGGGAAAGATTGAGTTGTTTTTCACACTAATAAAAATGATTTTCTTAAAAATATTTTAAGAACTGTTTACTGGAGAAAGGCTTTTGGCCATTAATTATACATCTTTTTCTACTGCTAAAACTAATAATTTTAAACATGGAATCTGAGATCGGTCAGAATTAATGCTTACAAATATTACTACTGAACTTCCAAAAGTAAACAGAGGAGGAAAACCAGCAGACAACTCAGTGCTTATTAGTGTGGAGAGACTGCATCCCTGGTCATCATTATATAGTTTGTATGCATCATTCAGACAAATACATTTCGAAAATGAAACCATCATAGAGGTGTTGCTAAATGAATACTGTAAACGAATACTTACCCTCATCCAATAATTCACAGCGCAGCTAAGTATGGGTGCTGGTGTCATCCAAAAACGACTAATACTTTTGCAAATGGGTTTGTTTGGATCATGTTCTCATCACAAACAAATAACTCCAGTGTTTGCTTGAAAGCGTACCAAGACCCTGTCTTCAAGCAGGTCTCTGTGCACTTGTTTGGTCCATTTTTGGTGCACATTCTACTGTGACTGTTGCAATCACACCTGCCAAAATGAACCATGCCAAACAGGAAAACGGACTTTAGTATGATTCATCTGAATTAAATGAGGCAGGTGTGAAAAAACCCTGAATGTTTAGTGTAAAAAATAAATGCAGCCCTGGAGAGCATGGGACTTTAAAAAACACAAAAAACCTCACAAACAAACCATAAATTGATTAACTTTAATTTCAGAACCTACATTTTGACAGACAGTATATTATACTTTGAAACATATTTGGCTCTCCATTCCTGAATCAAGGAAATGGCTTGTTTTTTCCACTTTAGAAAATGTAGCATATCATGCAGGTATTTTTCACCCACCGTATGATCAAGACTGAGTATTTGGAGTTCATCATCAGTTCACATTTAGACACTAGTTCTGTTTTGTCTGACCGTGTTTCAGTATATTTAGACCATGTGTGTTTGACTGTTATCCCCAAAAAACAGGCTAAAGACAGTTTTGGAGGACTTGCCCAGTCACTCATTTCAATCTGCTTTAAAGAAGCTTATACAGGCTTTGCAGAACGGCTTCCCAAATGGACAGATTTGCAGGGAACTGAACAATCTACAAGCAAACGAATGCTTTCAAGAAGAGTGTTCTTTCTAAGAACTAATATACGAGATGTCGCGTGTCATATTTTGATCGGGTTACTAATGCAGGAAAATGAATCGTTAATCAAGACACTGGGGAAGTGTGCTCAGCATGGAGCAAATTACCTGGATTAGCATAGCAAAACGCTGCATAATGTACCTTTACCGCTATGCAGAGTCTCAGCGAGAGAGAGATGCCTCTGTTAATTACAGTAGCGGTAAACAGAATGTGAATGTGACAGGGCTAAATGGAGCTGAGAGAATGGAGAAGCTAAAATGGAGTCCGATTTTGAAATTCCCGTCATGTTTGCTTTGAATTCGCTGCTTGAATCTCTGACATTTGACTCTGTATGTACATGATATCTAAATGGATGAGAGATGTTGGAGTTGGAGTTCTGAGGTACTTTTTGACAAGTAAAAGAAATGGCCTGCTTTACCACCAGTTTTTCTTTTATTTTTCGGATTTGAACTAATTCAAATCACAGTGATTAAAAACACAGTCAATATCCACATTATTTGATGAATATTTTTGTATTAAACAGGCCATGACCCCCCCCCCCCACCCCCATTTCTAATTTAAGTTCAGCTTTGTTAAGGTGGGAGTGTCGCGTGGTGAAAGAGGGAAGGGTTTGCACGTAAAGAGGACTTTCATTACATGCACTACAGCTTATTTTCACACCAGCAACACAAACACAGATGCAGGGGAGATTCAGACAGTCATTCGGAGAGCAGCATTTACAGCGGATCTGATAGCTGTGTGGAAGTGGAATATTTTCCGTTGATAATATTGTAGTGATATTACTGTAAACTTAGTTACTAAATCATTTTGACTAAGGTATGTCTTTAAAAATTAAAAGAGTACTGCTGACGATACTAACTAACTTTGCCATCTGAATAAACACAAACAAAGAACACTGATCACGCATCTAACCAAATTCATAGAGACAGGACAATTAACACCAACTGGAACTGTCTTTTTTTTTTTTTTTTGAAAGAAGACGAGTGGCAAATCTGGGTTTCACCATTTCCAGATTTAAAAAGCTTTTGGGTGAAAAAATGTTCCTCACAAAAATATTTTTGTTGCATGTTAGCAGACCACTGTAATCCACACAGGGGTCCACACACAAGCTGTGCTCTCGTTGCGGGGAAATGGAAGCAAAACTTTTGGTGTGGCACATTTAAAACTCAACACTGACTATCTATGTCTCTGAATAATCGTTCTACTGCTTGTTTAAATTACCGTTGGCAACACAATGTGGTGTCTCTCTGAACACTGTAACAGGTAAAAGGAGTCTTCAAAGCTATATCTTGCATATTAATGAAGCTGCATCTCGTTCACAATAGAGCACACTGATTGGTTGATGAATTATACTGATTGGTTTATGAATTGATGAATAGATGTGCTGCAAAACTCAATGGCTTCACTTTGTATCGGCCAGTACAGACAGTACTTTTTACAGACAGTAATTTTTACAATGATCTCATCAGCTTTATGTTACTTCAAAATTTATTTTTAAACCGTAAGAAAGAATTTGCTCTAAACAGGGCAAAAACAACCAATTTTCACTTTTTAGTGAAATATATCTGTCCTAGACATATATATATTTTTTCTTTTTCTTTTTTTTCTTCTTCTTTCGTTCTTTACTTTTTAAATATTATACAAATTAAAATTCTGTGAATTCCCAAGATTATCAAACTACAGAAAGATGACAGACCAATGTAAAGCACAAATGCTGTCCATATGGCTGTTTTTCAAATGGTTGATTTAGCTGTCGAATACTTATGTGGTCACAATGAGTAAAATGCTTATTCTTAGTAAATGATGTGCATGCTGTGGTGCTTTATGTGCCACAGTTTGAGAACCGCTGATTTAAGATGCTGTTTGTAGTGTTCTCTCTATTTGATTGATGCAGTTTTGGGAAAGATGTTTTGGAAATTTAACCAGTCAGTGATTGTAAATTAAACAGCATTTTTCCAAATAATGTTTTCAGTTGACATAACGGACTGTCCTGCAAATATAGGGTTTAATGCTTATATGACTTAATAACAATTTACAGCTGTAACCACAGTTTCCACTTAATTATCATGTGGTAAAACTGTGGGAACTCGCTATTAGCCACCACTGTCATCCACCAAAAGAAATGTACACAAAATGACAGCACTTTTAACTTGTTGTTGTATTTTTTGCAGATAAAAATGTATAATTTTAGTTGTAAGGAGAATAGTTGTGAAATTTTTATACAGATGTGTGGATTATGTGCATGACATTGTGCATCTCCTTTCAGAGTGATGGTCTGTTCACAATGATGACAGATGTAGGTCACTTTACTATGAACATGCCTTACAATCAAGACCAAAACAAAAAGACCTTGTAGATAAACTTAATAGACACAGACAGACATTTGAAATATTATTATATGTTTAAGAATTTACCTTATGTAATATTCAGAATATTTCAATATTAGCCCATCCGATTTTTAGAAAATCATGCAAAACATTGCAGTAGCGTCTTAAGCAAAATAGAAATGTTCTTTATGTTAAATGCTTGCCTTTAAAGCGTTCCTATGAGAGACACATTGAATCTGGAATGGCCTTCTCTGAGTGGCATGAACATCTGGCCTGTGCAATGAATGCATTTCTGCACAGTTATGCTTTTAATGCAAACAGCACTTTTTTTTTATTCAGGCTTCACTCTTCTGCACCGCTATTTGAACCAAAGGGGATTTTAGTGGAGGAGAGCTGTTGTCTGCTTTATTAAAGGCAAAGCAGTTTATATTTGCATTACTGAAAAAATAATGAATGCTTTCAAATAAGCTTCCTTGACACTTTCTCGCTCTTTAATTGGTTGATGAACGTTTGGACATAGGTGTTGGACATAGGTTGATGGACATGGGTGTTAGTTTGCATATTAAGCTAGGAAAGATGTTTAACACTGGAACTACTAGAAGGGCCATAGTATTCATTCTGACCATTCATATAAGACTGTAATTCATAGATTTTATTTTGTCCTGTCATATTTACATTCAAAGCTTCTATTGAGATTGTAGAATTAAGCTTTGAATGTCTGTTGTTATATTTTGTCAAGTCATTATCCTAAAAAATGTTATTTTTTTGTAATGCACTCTACAATTGTGTAGGTAAGACCGCCCACTAAGGTGTGTACCTCACTTTGTCCGGCAAGTGGGAAATGTTGTTTTGAAAGACATTTATGAACTTAAGTTACATTTCTGCTATCTAAATTTGTGTTTTCGTGAACGGAAAGTGGTTAGTTAAGAGGGACGCATATTAATGGCCCATTTCCACTGAGTGGTGCGGGTCGGTATGGGTCACCTTTACTAGGCTTGCGTTTCCACTGCCTAAAGGGTACCAAGGGCATGGTGTACGACAGAAAGTTTCAGTTGGCGTCACTCTCGCTCGAGAAAATGTCTACAGTAAAACTGTACGGGTCCCTCACATATCATATGAGCAGCACGTCTCACAGAACAGATGCTTTATACACATAAATACTTAAATGTTCATTTCTAACCTTTCTATGAACATGATCTGAACTGCTGATCAATGATAGTGTGAAATAGTAACGTCTGCAGTTATATAAAATATAGAAATAAATGCAATATATATGAACACACACAGCCCCTTACAGTCTCCGATATGTTACCAATTACAGAAGAACAAAACACAGTATACATTTATTCCTTCTTTGGCTTCAAAAACAACACAACATATAGCCCACAGTCAGTGCAAACCTCTCATCTGTATCTTCAATCTTCACCAGCACATGTAACCTCTTATTAGTCAGTAATTCCGTCACTCAGAGTTCATAATAGTCCAAAAGGTGATGATAATAGTTAAACATAGCAGTTTGTTCATGTTTGCTGAAAAAGTAATTTGCTTCTTTGATTTTTCACGCTTCTCTCAATGAAAATTCAAATGATCGGGTTTCAAAAGCACGTCAATAATCAAGCACATGTTGTTATCACCAGCTCAAGAAGTATTTACATTTAAATAAACCACTCGTGCTTTAGACCAACATGTAAAAAACTACTGGGCACAGGGGAGAATCTGCTCTTCTTGTTGCCTTTGTGGCTGTTCATCAAGACAATGACAAGGTTTGTTCGAGCTTGGGTCGACCATGGCTCGTGATTATATGCATATATTATTATGGTGTAATGTCTCGGTGGTGTATTTAAAACATGGCAGTTCCTTTGTTTTCAATCTGACTTGTTGCGCGAGCGAATGGCGGGTCTCTGTAAACAAATAGCGTTCAGCTGCGTGTCTAGCTCCGCCTTTTTGGTAACCTTGGTACCCTTTACAAAGGGTGACTAAAACGGGGTAAGGTTCAGTTCCGTAACACTCCATAAAAGGCACTCAAAATAGCAGAAGATGCTAAAATGTTTGTGGTCAATTTGACCGTTATGACCATTCAATGTAGAAAGACCCAGAACTCTTTTGTGTTTTTGCTATTTTAATAAAACGACAAATCTAAAATAAAATCTACACACATTTACTAAAAGTCAGGTTGTAGTTATATGCGTTTTATTAAAAAAAATGAAACACTTCAAAATGACTGCCTCAGTTCTAGTGTTAAATAAATGACATTCTTCAGCTTTTAGTTAAATGACACATTTTTGTTAAACCTCTGAGGTGGAAATTCTTTGACATCTGTCTGGCGTTTTAAATGGATCTCTGAAAAAAGCTATCATGTTTTAATCAGATCATCCCTGATGATCTGGCACATTCTACTACAGCACTAAATGTCTTTAAAGTGTGTGCTGCAGAGTGCCTACGCAACAGGACTCATTTCGCTCTTAAATGCAACATTTGCTTTCTGCTATATCCCTAGGACATTTTAGAAATGTGCAATTGGAGGGAAGAGTGGCCAAATTGTTTCAATTGTTGACATTTTACTCTGGAGCTCCAACTGATGATATCACTGATTTGGGAGCGAGGTGGAACGCTTGACCTGTTTGTTTTTGGGTGTGGGATAGTATTCCTCAGCTAATTTCCCTCTGATAAGTATCTGACAACACATAGTGTGGTACATTATCTCCGACTGAGGAAAATGCTTTCTTCAGAGTGTGAATTGATTTTACTGGATGCCTGTGTGTTGCGGCACTTCAAAATGCTCAGATTATTATTATTTTTTTTAGATTGAACCCATTTTTTGCCGTCTCTATTTGCATGTAAATGATCAATTATTGCTTTTGGCAGGGTTCTGCCACCCGACTCGTGTCTGTAGTGAGGAAACTGTACTATTTCACCTTAACAAATGATGTTTACACTCCCACCCCCCACTTCCATTCGCAATTATCAACTGTTTGCACTGCTGGCTACATTGATTTTTTTTCTTTCTTTCTTTCTTCTGCATGTCATGACTCAACACTTAGCAGTCTGTTTAAATTGAATTGTGGGTGTGTTATGTGAAAATTACAGTTTTTTTTCAGAATTAATCCTAAATTGTAGGACTATTACATGCATAGAAGAATTACGTGCATACAGGAGTGTGTCGTCTGCTGCGGTTTTTAGAGGTCAGAGAGGGGTCACGTTTTTAAAGGTAAATAAGTGAGATTGTGAAGGGGTTTGAAGGATGTACTTTTAGCATGGATGTTCACGTAGAGTCAAGGGAATCACATTGAATTTAAAAAGGTAACCATAATAATTTTAATGTTATATAATAAATGTGAATATATAAACACTTCATTTCAGTATTATGTAATATATGCACACATATTTGTGTATTTTTTAATACGAGTATATTATAATTGCTAAGAGCTGTTAATGTAACCACTATTATCATTGTCATAATTATTATTATGATCATCATTATTATTAGCATTTTTATTGTTGTTGTTGTTGTTGTTATTATATTTAAGTGCAAATTTTGTACATTCACTGAAAAAAAGATGCCTGCAAAATTGTTGCAAACAATTTATGTGTTGAATTTAAACAAATTAAATTTAGTAACGTAGTAACTTTAATTTGTTTGTTTAGAATCAGCCCAAATAATTTTTTTACAGCCACTTTGTTTTTGTGAAACCAAGGAATCATTTTTGAATATTTTATTTTTGTGTTGTTTATTTATTATATATTAATTTTGTTATATTTATTACATTAATTTTGCAGGGTCTATTTTCATAACTGTCCATGACTGTTAACACAGGCCTTTTATGCAGTTAAAAAGCACTTATACAAAGTTTGTGAATGAATAAATGACTTAAATTTTAGCACTTTATAAAGAGTGATCACAAAGCCTCGACAGTTTTTTTTAAAGCACTTGCAGATGTTTGCTCCATATCAGTAAAAGCTCTGATGCTTTAGATAATCCATCTCATTTTAAAACACGTTTCTTTTTTGAGTATTCTGAGTTTTTTTCTTGAACCTCACCGAGAAACAGTTGATACTCAATATCGGTTTGATTTGCTTTAGCTTTATTTTCTCTTCCTAGATCTGCATGTGAAAGTTGATTGCAGATATGCACCAAATTTTCCACTACATTTATTTTCTCATGAATGTTTGCATATTTCAGTGATTGCCTTCTAGTGGATTCAAATATGCAGAAATGGCAATCTTCCTCTCCTGGAATGAAGCATGTACTCATTTCACAGCCTCTAATTGCGTTTCTGTAAAACGGTCAATTGTTCCACTTGCACAAAGACTAAAGTAGATGCTAAAGTAGAATCCTCACTCTGATCATTCGTATCGATGTTACTTCTCTCGCACTCACAAAAAAAGTGTTTCTTGAATCTGTTGGAGTTACTGTCTGAATTTGATTACTTCCTTAATTTGTTTCTTTTTTGTCAGAGCATTGTATGGTTTAACTGTGTTGCTTTTTGATTGCTATGGTGCTCAAAGTTGTGTTTCTACAGTATCTGGTTAGCAGTTTAGCACTACATGTTGTAGTAATTGTTTCATGGACTTTTGGTTAAATGCCTGTGATTAGCACAGATATCTTCACAGTTTGTTCTAGAACATAAAATACATGGGTAATATGATTCATAGTTTAAAAAATATATATATATATATGCCTGGAAAAGATTGTTGCTTAATATGCTTTAATAGGGCTACAGAGGTTCTCAAGGACAGTAATTGCTATAACACTCTTTGATTTAGTATGGACTTTTTTTAATTACTAAAAAAGTTGCCAGAAGATGACGTCATGTGAACGTTGTTGGTAACTTTATTTCTGTGATAATCTATTATAAAAAATCCTCTTGGCTTTTTGAAGAGGAGCCCAGGGTGATACTAACATCCAGGATGACCTGCAAATAAAACTCATTAATGAAATGATTTTTATTGTCCACCTGTTAATGTAGCTCCGCTGATTCTACACTACCCAACCTGCTCTGACCTGGCATCAAACCGGCGTCACATTGGAGTCAATCAGTTTAACAAGAAGGCTAAACACCATGGCCTCTAGTATCTTTCGCTAGAGCACTGTTTAGAGGTCAGAGGAGTGAGGTTTACCTGCACAGCACTTTACTAGCTGGCCTCTGTTACACACACCCCTCTAAACTTCACTCCCATCCGGGTCACGGCACCGATGTAACCCCACTGGTCTGACACTACTCAACCTGTTCTGAGCTGGGATCAAACCGGCGACTCTCCACATGGGAGTCGATCGTTCTAACAAGGAGGC
>CAIGQQ010037872.1:4825525-4843194 GCA_903798035.1 Danio albolineatus | reverse complement strand
GTCAGAGGAGTGAGGTTTACCTGCACAGCACTTCACTAGCTGGCCTCCGTTACACTCACCCCTCTAAACTTCACTCCTATCTGGGTCACTGATACTACCCAACCCGCTCCGAGCTGGGATCAAACCGGCGATTTTTTTAAAAAAAAATTTTGCGCATGGGAGTCAGTCACTCTAACAAGGAGATGAAAGACCATGAGCATGTTTTAGAGATCAGAGGAGTGAGGTTTATCTGCACAGCACTTCACTAGCTGGCCTCTGTTACACTCTACACTTACCCCTCTAAACTTCACTCCTATCCGGGTCACGACACCAATGTAACACCGTCGGTCTTGTACTACCCAACCCGCTCCGAGCTGGGATCAAACCGGTGATTTTGCGCATGGAAGTCAGTTGCTTTAACAAGGAGACTAAAGACCATGAGCATGTTTTAGAGATCGGAGGAGTGAGGTTTATCTGCACAGCACTTACTAGCTGGCCTCTGTTACATGAACATGCATGTTCTTTGATCCATTGACAAGTTGTCAGCCATATATATTAATATCCCCTCCTGGTCTTGACCTTGCCTAATAGGAGCATTTTAATTACAAATTCAATTCAATCAAATACATTTTCAGCAAACTCTTGTAGTGATAGTAAGTGGACAAGCTCAACAATTTTCAAACTTGCTTACATCTGTATTTAGTGCCCTCGACCGAACCACTTCAGTGTCTGATAAATCCAAATGATGTGCCTATAAATGGATTCCGTTTGGTTAACATGAGGTCCAAAAACTACTCGGAAACAGTTGCTTAAAGAACTTGGAAGCTTGGCTCTCCTCCATATGTCTTACTTTTGCAATTTGACCAGCTCAACGGAGACTCAGTGTTCCTGTGTTTGGGGCAGCGCTGCACATCGCCATCCGCTGATCCTGATTTCAGCAGCTTAGAACATATGTGTATCATGCTCATCAAGATGTGGTGATCGGCCATCCAATCCAGTTAGCAGATATCCGATCCGGGTACGATGAGAGGGCCCTGTCATTATCACTTGCACATTTATGCCACACATTACCGTCTGACCTTCCCGTCGCTGTCACTCAAAAACCGGCACCGGTCCCCTGTCACAGAGTGGACGTCCATGCCAAGAAACCAAAGATTCTCCACCCCTATCACTTATACAGGGTTAATCGCTGCTTAATTGGCTTACCTGGCAACGTGCGATCACTTGTGAGGTCGGTAAATTAGATTTGGTGTTGACAGATAGCGTTCTACATGTTTATGGCGCTTTCGCTAGAACACAAAGCATCGATGTGCCTTTTTTACCCCCCGTTTCACTCTGTCCTTACCTCTCAACGAACTGTGAAGGAGCTCGCCCAGCCGTTCAGGAAACGTATCGTATTAAAGCATGGTAACTGTTATATGTAATGAATTTTGGATTAGGAGCGACAAAGCGGCTCTGTGGTAACCTTTCAGAAGGACGCAGTTTATAGCAGGACTCTACTCCCAGACACCCCAGGATGGCTGCGTTTTGATGTCACTCTCGCTGAAAACTCCCCAGCGCAACACAAACAAAACATGCCTTACCAGACCTGTGCGGGACACATCAGTAGAGCGGGAAATGTCAGATCGTCAGGGGTGTGCGTGTGAAGTGAATTACTCTGGTTTGGAGAGCGGCCCTGGGAGGATACTCTAATTTCAAGCTGAAGGTGTAACGTGTCTTTTTCTTTGTTCGCAGGTGCGGTGGACCCTAGTGTAGACTGGAGCTCGCGGAGGGACCTTCCCCACGGACTATATGCAGGGAGGGGAGGGGGAGGGGGGGCTGCTGACGTTTCACCCCACCTCCAGAACACACAGGTCGGCACGCTTTAAAATCTTGATATGTTGCTTTAAGAATGTCATTGATGTGCTTTTTTATGTACATGTTCATACTGACAACCTCATGAGTAAGGCTCAAACATGGTGATTTATTTTATTGCGCTTTGGTATTCAACACATTTACTGCTTTAGTTATTATTACTTCATTTTGGATAGGTTAAATGTGCTTCATTTTATTTTATTTTTCTTTGACAGTTCATCACATTTTTAAAGCTGATATGCCTGTTTGAAAAATTTAAAAGAAAGAAAAACATAATTATTTATTTATTCATTCATTTTCCTTCGGCTTAGTCCCATTATTCGTCATGGCTTGCTACAGAGGAATGAACCGACAACTTATCCAGCATATGTTTTGCACAGCGGATGCCCTTTCAGCTGCAACCCAGTACTGGGAAACACCCATACGCACTCATTCACACGCATACACTACGGCTAATTTAGTTTAATTCACCTATAGTGCATGTTTTTGGACTCTGGGGGAAACCGAAGCGTGTGGAGGAAATCGATGTGAACACGGGGAGAACATGCAAACTCCACACAGAAATGCCAACTGAGCCTGCTGGGGCTCGAACAAGCGACCTTCTTGCTGTGAGGCGCCAGTGCTAACCACTGAGCCACTGTGTCGCCCTAAACATAATTATATAAATTATATAAAATTTTGTGTATTTTTTAGGTTTTATAACCACAATTAATATTATTTACTTATTAAAATGAATAATATTATAAATGTAATCATTTTAAATATAAAATAATGTTAGTACTATTTGCAATATTTTTGTAACCTGCCCTTTAAAGTGATTATTTCCTTGTTTATATAATGTAAACAACGTTTATTTATTGCGTCATCATCTTTATTTTTTTCATTTGTTTGTTCGCCTGTGATTTGGGGCACTGTTATCTTAACAAATACATGGAAAAATTGGGAGAAATAGTGATGTAACGGCTCAAGCTCAAACACAGTATCTCTTTATTTGTCGTTTGTGATGCACCATGTGATGGTTTGAGCAATCTGTGTACGTCATTCTTGATATTAGCTTTGAGTATTAAAAGTAAATCTTGTCTGACCCCTAGTATACCTCTAGTATTGACGCAAAAACGTTGATAAGGAGATTTCATATGGTGACCGCGAGCGTATGTAAATAACCCCCTTTGTCTCAAAACGCATGGCAAATCAGCAAACGGTAACAACATTTCAAGCAGCTTAGAACAAAGTGCGTAACATCTGGATAATATTTGACCTTTGCACACCGTCCTCTGTATTGGCAGCGGGTCATTCTCATTCTCTGCCATAAGCTGTGAGATGTTTACATATCCTGTGTGATTATGCCTTTTCATGAGAGCATGAGGGGAACATGCTGGCTTGATTTGGCCAAATTGGAAGCCTGCGAGTAATATAGTCAGCGCAGAGCTAGGCTGGATGGACGTCTGGTAGTGTTTATGCGCAGGGTAGCTGCATCTGCACACGGCCCCGTCCTGCGGATGCCTCGTACCCTCAGGCCTCCAGCACCTGCATAATGGAACAACAGAGAAGAAAGAGAGGGGAAATGGATCAAATGACAAGGGCTTGGGTTTCTCACTTCAAATGTTTCTTATTTTTTTGGCTCACACCAGGAAAATATTTCAACGACCTCAGAGAGTTACGCATCGATATGATGGAGCGGCCTTGTCGCAGTTTCGTAAACATTTGTCTTCTTGCGTGTTTGGCTCTTCTGCTCAATGTCGCTCTTGGATATTCATGGAGGGAAACAGATTTCTCTGAGAGTTTCACCGTCTGCCTTGCACAATTATTTAAAGGGGATATCATGAAACTCTGATTTTTGACATGTTTAAGTGCTATAATTGTGTCCCTGGTGCATCTGACAAACCAGAAAATGTAAAAAAGGATAACTCGGTAACTTTGTTTTAATAAGCCTTTTTCTGCAAACTTGAAAACAATGCTTTCAGAGTTCTCTCCCCCAGTGACCATCGTCTGTGACTGTATTCACAGGCAGGAAAGCTTTCTCAGAATAATCCCAAAAACACTCAACGTCTGTGAACTGTATGAACACATTTATTGTCTGACTTTTTCTGTATTTTTTACTAATATTAAAATATTTTTGGTAAAGACCAAACATTAGAAGTCCAAGAGTTTGTTCAGTGGATCTCCAACTATATAAATGCATCAACTAAATATTCAGGAACATACTGGTTCATTCTGAAAGTTGTAACCTCTTCCTCTTCATCGTTGCCTCTGGTTAAACATGTAAGGGCTGGGATACGCCAAGCCAACGGTTGGCCAATGGGTAGTTGGTTTGGTATGTTCAATATGTTGCATCTCGTTGGGTTACCATCGGATCCCATTGACCCGATTCAGCATGTAGAATCGGCATCTGACCGTCATCTGAAGAGAGTGCTCTGACTGGTCATTCAGAAACTAATCAGAGCATGGGTGTGACATAACAAAGTGACATAGCAAGGAAACAATTCAAGTCAAGAAGGATCACAAAGAGGCTGTAATTTTGCTGCATTTGTCAAATTTTTAGCAAACAATATGGATTATTAGCTTATCAGACATATTTGCGTGTTCCTTTGTGGTGAGTGACAGTTACTGTGATAATGGAACTAAATGCTGCTTTGTCTGTTTGCGTCTGCTTTACCTGTTTGTGTTGTTTTTGGTAGTTTAGTTTTGCTTTGCGGAACGAGAAAACAGACTGTTGTTTTAGTCCGCTTTTGTCCATTTGGTGTGTTCACAATCAAATTTTTTATTCCAGACACAATCCAGCATGAGGCAACAACACAGTTGGGTTTTGATAGTGCCATTTGTTTGGAATCGCCTTTGCGTTTCCAAGACCTAAGGCTGCTCGCTATTGCTGGTTATTTCTGATACTTTGGCTGCAAGAGATTCAGTTGCTTTGTTGTTTCTGGAGTTTCAGAGTAGGGTGTATATGCATTGCCTTTACGTCTGGAAATGGGCAGCTCATTTGCATTTAAAGGAACATGCACTAAATCAGTGCATTTTAGCTCATGGCCAAATACACGCAAATGTAACGAGCTTTAACAAAATATCTATAGAGTATTTTAGGATGAAACTTCAAAGGCACATTCTTGATAGACCGGAGATTTATTTGACTTCTTATGAAAAAGGCCATAATATGTCCCCTTTAAAACCCACACACACACACACACACACTTACGTTTTAGTCAGAGATTAAGAATTGGGGGCAAGAAGGGAAATAAATAAATAAATAAAGGTGGCAGTTAATCTCGCTTAGTGCAGTGTGAATGCTGAGCAGTGCTGTGGCCTGACAAACATCTGCCTCACACACAGTTGAGCGGGATCAGCTAAAGCGATTAGCGCGCTCACGTCAGCCTGTGGAGACGGTGCCCGTTACAAAAGCCAGAACACCAGCCTTTCCTCCCACACTCCACCTGGAACACTGACACTGCGGCGAGAGGCCCCGCTCCGGCAGAACCATGCAGCACACTTTTCCAATTCGCAGACACTCTTCTGTCTGCTTTCCCTCTTTCTTTCAGAACAAAAACAATATGTAGCTCAGAGGATCGAACAATCTGTCGGCGTACAAAAGCAGATGCTTATCACAGCTAGAGTTGTATCTAAAAGCTCTTAATTAGTACGTATGTACTGAAATATGCCGTTCATTAAGGTGCAATTGTAATTTTACACTTACTTTGTACGGAACTGGTGGCTTCCTTGATGATATGGCAGGCGACCTTTTGCATTGTTGTGCATAAAAGGAGACTGTATCCTGCACATGTTCTTACAGTTAACCTCATTAAAGCAAAGGAGGGGTGATACTTCCTGTAAAGGGGTCTCTTGTTCACTTTTGTCTCTTTTTTTGTTTTCGGTTCTTCTGCATTTCGTTTCTGTTTCCTGTCCTTTTTACTGCAAACAATGTTATTAACCTGGACGTGTTTCTTGTTTCCTAGCACAATATCCAAATATTTTACTATATAACTGATAAAAATATATTTTACTGTAAATTGTTAGCTGGCTTTGATGCAGTGGCGGTTCTAGTTTAAATGGCACCCTGGGCAAACCACCCTATACCCCCCAATCAATAAATATATTTATTTATTTTCAGTAAATATAACACTTTAGTTATATTTATTAATAATAATAATAATAATTATTATTATTATTATTATAATAGGGTGCCACGGTGGCCTAGTGGGTAGCACGTTTGCCTCACAGCAAGAAGGTCGCTGGTGCGATCCCCGACTGGGCCAGTTGGCATTTCTGTGTGGAGTTTGCATGTTCTCCCCGTGGTTGCGTGGGTTTCCTCCGGGTGCTCCGGTTTCCCCCACAGTCCAAAGACATGCGGTGCAGGTGAATTGGGTAAGCTAAAATTGTCCATAGTGTATGTGTGTGAATGAGAATGTATGGATGTGTTTCCCAGAGATGGGTTGTGGCTGGAAGGGCATCCGCTGCGTAAAACAAATGCCGGATAAGTTGGCGGTTCATTCCGCTGTGGCGACCCCGGATTAATAAAGGGACTAAGCCGAAAAGAAAATGAATGAATTATAATAATAATAATAATAATAATAATAATAATAATAATTATTATTATTATTATTATTATTATTATTATTATTATTATTATTATTATAAATAAATAAATAAATAAATAAATAAACAAGCAAACAAACAAACAAACAAATAAATAAATAAATAACAAAACGATCCACAATTTAACTGGAACAAAATGTAGACATGACTGCAGTGATATGCCAAGATCACTTAAGAAATCTTTTACATGAATATTGTTACAAACTACGACAAAATCTATTGAGCACAAAAAATATATATGTTTCATAGAATTATCTGTTGTCTTAGATTTATGACCGAGAATCAATGTTAAGTCGTACCTCCCAGACTCATCTCTACTTTCTGCTTCATAGTCATGCTTAGTCATCATCATATTACATATATAACGTATATAACTAATATTATATATATAACTTGTATAACAACCTATTTAATATATATATATATAAATAACTTAAATTATGTTGACTTGCAACATTTGCTGCGTGCGGACATCTCTGCATAAAAGGCTGTTACTCCGCTTTCACAGCGCATGAGTTGTGTGAATTTTGTCGGTGTGCTTATAAACAACCGGGATTCATAGCAGGAGCAGCGTGTGAAGTGCGCGGGAATGGTTTTCTACGTGCATCCGTCAGTTTGGTTTTACCACTGTTGTTTCGGTTGCACATAAAGTAACAAACATGCGCGTGCAAAAGACAGCAAATGTAAATGGCCCCTAACGCCTTTATTCTCTGATTACTCTAAATTAATAGTTGCATAAAGTAAGTCATATCTCAAAACTTTTACTGGGGCACGTTTTTTCCATCTCTCTGTGCCGCCCCAGCAAGATGCCGCCCTGGGCGATCACCCATATTGCCCATGCCTAAATCTGCCACTGCTTTGATGGATTTAATTTTTTTGTCACTGTATTTAGAAAAACCCATTAGCTGATTGCATAGCATTTATGGTTTATTGTTGTAATTGTTAATTATGATTACATTTTACAGCAGAAAAGAAACATATATATTCATTTCCTTATTTGAGAATCAAAATCTCTTCTCTTTTCTCTTCTATTATAGCCACAACCTCTTCATCTTTTATATTCCGTCCTCTCTCTCCATTTCCTTCTCTTTTTTTTCTTCTCCTTTTAATCTTGACGTCCAAATTCGAGTGTCCCCAGCCGTAGCGAAGGCAGCATTGCTCTGTATGAGGTTGACTTGGTTCTTCTCTCTCATTTTTTATCAGTGTTGTGACTTGCCTTTACCTTGCGTGGCTCCTCAGACATGGTGGGATAAAATTTGTGTTTGTGTCAGTCTTTTGTTCAGAATATAATTTAAAGTGTTCATTTGAATAGTTCTTTTTCTACAAACCTTTACAATTCCAACAGTGTGAGTTTATAGGAGCTATTATTTAACTGACCAGTGGCATGCACAGGGAGGGGCTGAAAACCTGTCAGAAAACAGCCATTTTTATTATTTTGCCATTTGGTGATGCTACTTGATTTTCATCAAAATTGAAGACGTTTTGCATTCTGATGACATTTATGTCTTCATTTCCTTTTATACCACATGATAAAGCACCATGGTAAGAAGAGACTTTGACGGTGAAGTTTTCTCTGGGCATGTGTACAAGCCACATGGTGCGTTTGATAAAGAAAAAGGATGTCAGCACTTGCAGGATTAGCTCACACCACAGGAATTAACATCAACATCCCCAGCTCCTGTAGCACCCAGGATTTCACTTCACTTTGATATCTAGCCTGCGCAGTTACAGGAGGAAAACCTATCTGAGACGAAGAAGACTCCCAATTCGGTTTCTCTTTTCGATCTGTGGGAAGGTAGTGTTCACCTCTGTGAATAACTGTGTTCTCTGTTGATAATAGCAGAGCTTTGACGAGTAGCAAGAGTGCGCTAAAACTGTACTTTTTGAGGTATTTACTGTTACTGTAAGTATTTAAACTACAGTAAAGCTATAATTTTAAATAGAGCAGCTAGCTATAATTGTATACTACTGCTAAAATTATTTTTGAACTTTAACTTTTTGGATAGAGAATCTCACCATCTGAGCAATACACGAACAGCAGCAATTTTGTGAAATATTACTTTTTAAATATAGTCCAAAATGTAACTTTTGGCAGAAAATTGTGAAATCCTATATTTTATTATGCTATTAAAATGGAAGTGTTTTTAATACTGATAAAAATGTAGTGTTGCTGCTTTTTATCAGTCCAAATTTAAAAAAAAAAAAAAAAATTATTTATTATTTAAATGAATATGAAGTTCAGAAGTTTACTGTGACTTTTAATTAATTTAATGCTTCCTTGCTTTTTTGCTAGTACTTATCTTGGACAACAAAATCATGATCTTAATTAGTCACAGCATTTGAGTTAAGTTTACACAGCACAACTAATAAAACTAAAAACATCCTAATTAAGTTTACACAGTCTATAAAAGTGACCTTGAGAGAGTTCTTTACAGGGAATGGATATCTAAATCTTTTTTTATTGTAATTTTTCATTTGTCTAAGCAAACAGTCACAGAAATCACTCTGACACCTGAATGTTGGATTTTTCAGTTCGTTTGGTTGTAAAACTGTGTATAATACACTGTAGAGCTATCAAATAATAATTTATCACAATAAACTATGAAACGTGACACCCCAGCCTCACTCTGTCTAATAACACAGCTTTGCCAAGAATTGCCTATATACTGGCACTTTGTTGTTGTTAATGGAGGTTTGCCATAGAGTTACTTTACTTTTTTCAATGTTGGCACAGATTAAGTTCAACACCCCTTTGAATGGAAGGTGTTGAAACAAGCTGAAATATCCCTTTTACCGATGCCAAAAGTGCATTCATGAAGAGCACTGACTGTGCAATGCGGGACAGATGTGGTGATTCCTCTGGAAGTATGTCTTTTGTGTGAAAGGGAAATGAAAGCTTATGCTGGGATGTTCTTCATCGTGCTTCTGGAGGTGAAGAGGCTGAGGATCGTGCATCTGTGTTGCGTTTATGCCAGTGACAGCTAGCATCCTGAAAGGGCTCACAGTTTGACACCGTGCCAAAGCTGATAGTCAAGAACACTGTTTTGGTCTAGCATACATTAGAGTGGGCCAGTAGTCTTGTAACCTATTGATTTTAGAGACTCAGAAACAACTCGCTGAAAAAAAAATATGGTTTGTATTTTTTGGAACTTGAGAGCTTTAGGTTTTGTACGTTGGGAGTGTGTGGAAAAGCACTGCTAACACATTAATCATTTCTCATTTTGTGTTTCTCATGTAACAGAAGCCAGCTAGTGCAAAAAATTCTCACTCACGTATTTAGTGTCTTGTTAGCACACCCGCCTGTCATGCCAAAGACCTTGGTTCAAATCCTGCTTGATGCGGGCAGAATACAACTGGAGGGTTCACTTTGGAGTTTTGACCTGAATGGGTGTGGGGTGTATGTGAGTAAGGGTAACAAAGGTCAGCTAAGAGGAGCTGTGCAAGTAAACCTCACTCCCCTAGCCTCAAAAGGAGTTGGTGCCGTGACCCGGATGGGGTGAATATAAGTTTAGGGGGTGAAAATAACAGGGGCTAGCTAGTAGTAGCTGTGTGAGTACACCCCATCCCTCTGGCCTAAACAAACACAGCAACAACTTAGTAGAGGTTGCGGTCTTCATCATCCATGTTAGCACCGGTCTCCCATGCAGAAAATAGTAGTTTGAATCTTACTTGCAATTGAGAAAGTAAAACTGGAGGGGTTGTAGTGGTGCCGTGACCCGGCTGAGCAAGGTTAAGTGAGGGTGCATGTAATAGAGGCTTGCTAGCAGGACCTGCGAGTGTAAACTTCCCCTCAAGATTAGCACTTAGAGACTGTGATTTTTAGCATCATTGCTGGTGGTGCTCTACTTGTGTTGTGGCCCGGATCGGAGTGAGGCTTAAGGTGGTGAATGTAATGGAGGCTCGCTAATAGGAGTTGTTTGAGTAAATCTGGCCTCAAGAGAGACAATAGTGGCTGTCGACAGTGAATGTGATCTGTAGCATCCTTGTTAGCTGGGCTTCAATGGTGTCGTGACCTGGAGGGTAATTTTGTGTAGGGTGTTGAGTGTAACAGAGGCCAGTTGGTAGAAGCTGCTTGTGAGAACCAGACCTCATAAGGAGCATAAGTTACTGATGTTGGAGGTTTTTGTTGAATGGGCTACCATTGGTGCCGTGACCCAGATGAAAGTGATGTTAAAGGAGGGGAATCTAAAGGAGCCAGCTGGCTGGGGCTGTGCGAGCAAACCTGACCTCAAGATTCATACTAGTGGCGGATATGCCCTTGCCTTGTTTGTATGCATACCTCCCACACGAGAGATCATATGAAGAGTGGGATGAGAACACATTAAGGAACAATCTTTGGCTGACCATGGTTTCACTTCTGGATAAACAGTTTTTTTTTTTTTTTTAAACAGTGAATGAATGTTAATGTCTCATCAGAGCTTTACTTGTTGTCGTTCACTTGTAAAGAATCTCCTTAAAAATGTGACACATTTCCCAAAAGTAACTTGCCACCACCTACTAATGGCATTACTGTCATACAAAGTTTTTGTTCAAATTTGCATATTAAATTCCAACAGTGTGAGTTTATGGGGCTGGTATAGTTTAACTGTCCAGTGTCATGTAGAAGGAGGGACTGAAAACCTGTCAGAAAACAGCCATTATGATTTATTTTTTGTATTATTTTGCTGTTAGGTGACGTCTCTTAATTTATTTTTTTGGAAAGCACCAAGGTAAAAAGAGATTTTGACTGAAGTTTTCTCTGGGCATGTGTATAAGTCACATGGGGCATTTGATAAAGAGAAAAGGGATGTTTTATTAACGCATAACAGTGTAGTTAATAAAATGTTCATTTAAACTATCACGTTGCTTTCTAAATGTGATTTTATTTTTATTTTGATCACTACCTTTGGCATAATTGTATGTGTAGTTGCAATCCAGTACCAACTCCTGTATTTTATTTTATTTTTTCAAAACTAGTTGTAGCCCCTCTGAGGGCTTCTATACCTTTAAGAAAAGTTTACTATAAATAAAATCATCTTATTTCAAATCATCTTATTCAATTCCTGCTCAGAATTAAAAATAATAATTATAATAATTTTTAATTTAAGCATGATTCTTATTTTTGGAAAGACTAACATTCAACTCTCCATGACAGCTGATTTCTCATTGATATGAAAGTTCACCTTGATCATACTTGTCTAAGGGTTTGAACAGTGTGTGATTATTTTAACCATTACACATGCAGCTCTAAAATATTGTCATAATATTGCACCATAGACTTCCTGTTTGTCAGTTACTCACCAGTAAAATCTAACATTTGAATCATTAAAGGCACAGATGTGTGTGTGTGTGTTGCCCTTGACAGGAAGCTATATGATCACAAAAGATGTTTTCTGTTAGCCTGCCAGGCCATGCAGCCATGATGAATGAGCGTAATATAGAGTGCATCAAGAGTGGACACATGCGTTAATGGCTCTCAATAATTTGAGCAATACATTTCAAATACTACTCGCGCGCAGAGGCTGATTGTTTCTGAATGATTTAATCTTGAGTTGTGTCCCCCCCTCCCATTCGTGTCAGTAAACAAGAAAACAGTGTGCTCATTTGAATAATATCACAAATTGTGTAGTTCCTGGCAGTCCCGGGCTGTGCCGTGTGAAGAGTGCTAGCCCTCAGGGTCTGAGTGAACAAAAACAAATCATTGCATTGCTTACACAATTACAAACCTGCGTACTATTCATCTGCACAGGATATGTGAATTACTTATCTGAATGTCTCCAGATATTATCATGAGAGCGCAGCGTTGCAGAGATTGAGATATACGAGATATCTTTTCAAAGCAGATCGGTGTGCATATGCATAAGAGGAATCTGACTGGCATAATAGGAGTCTCATTTTATTGTTATAGGCGCTGTTAATCATTAGTCTCACAAAGGCCTTGTCTTATTAATATGTTTTAAGTCTATGACGAGCTAAAACAAATTTGTTGTTCTTTTTCAAATCAAAAAATCATTGCAGGCTGTTACTGACTCATTCAGGGAATATTTTTCTTCACATATTCTAGTCTTAATTTTAGGCATGTCGGTCTTGAATTCATTAATTAAGCTGGGATTTCCAGGCTATCCTGACTGAATTTAGCCTTGACTGTTGCATGAAAGCAGGATAAATCTAGCTGAATTAAATTACAATGGAGATTTATTCATTGCAGCTAGCCTGATCCCAAAGCAGGCTAACAACCAGGTAAACATTAATCCTAGTGATTAATATGTTAGTTTCATTGTCAATGCTACAAGACATTAATGGGTCTTAGGGTTACTCCATGGTCTTAGCTATACCCATATATTTTCCAAGTATTAGTATTAAAAATAAGCATGTTTAATTTTATTATCAATCATTTAAATATATATATATATATATATATATATATATATATATATATATATATATATATGAGTATCTATACTCAAAAATCCTCTTTTTTTTCTAGCCTCTTCTATTTCTTGGTGAATTTAGAGAATCATTTTTTTCTGTTTTATTTAACAGTTATATTCATTAAAATAAGACTTTGTGAACCTAACATCTTTATGTATGGAAAGATAATACATTAAAATCCAAACCAGATATTGCAAAAAATATCAATTACAAACTAGAAAATATCAACAATATTTCATATTTTTATGTTATTCATATATTTTGTTTTTAATGATAATGTCATATAATAGATTAAATAGACTCGGTTAGGATGAACAATTATGAATGAAAGTGATATATAAATGATCATATAGATGAAGATTAAAAAAAACTTAATAAAATATATCTGCAATAAATGTTTGACATAATCTTCACAATAAATTCATTAGGAGCATGAATATCCACTGGTCACATTTAAGACAAAGTGAATGACTTAATTTGTTAGTACGCATCCTCATACATTTCTGTTAATTCTCTGAATGAAAGTAATGGGAGTTCCCTGATTGATGGGGGAGAGAGGTGTTTTTTAGCTCATTACTTGATCAACTCGCATCGGGTTTTATCCATACTTGCATCTGTGATTGATCCCGTGGTCTGTTAAAAAAATGCAGCGAATGTGCACTTATGCTGGCTATCTACATCAGGCTTGACATATCAGCTCGTTCTCATCCTGGATCAGCAAACTGCTACAGACTAAGCCAGGAGGACCAAATTAAACTACGTCAAGCTGTCCTTTTTTCTCATCCTGGCTTTCTTTATTTCACTTTTGTGCAATACCTCTCTGGTCAACTATAATTCAGACTCAACATTGCGTATCTTGCGATGTGACTATTGCGGATGCGCACATTGCAATATCAATGCTGAAACGATATATTGTGCAGCCCTAGTGTATTATTCAAAACAGTGTTTACTTAATTTATGCAAATGATAAACACTATGACAGATTCACATATTAAATCTGTCAGTTCAGTATTTTTATAATATACTTCTACCATCATTTAAAATCTTATAAAGTCATTATGGCTGCTAAATGTTATATTTTTGTAGCCAGTGGCTTTCTAGTTGTAGTTCTGGAAGAGCTTGAGAACAATTGGGGTGGAGGCTGGAATCAAACAAAGCCTCGAGTCTATCAGATTCAGAACATACCGTTCATCCAGCTGCAATGATTATATGAATTTCTCTCATTTATTTGCTGCTGATTTAGGGCGTTCACAATGTTGGTGTTGCTCACTTGGCAGAACTATCTGGAGTTGATTTACGGATACAGTCTGTTGGATAGAAAATCTGAGCCCATTATGATTCTGCCCAGACCAACATTAAAATGTGTATTTATTGCACTTCCAGTTTTTATGTGTGATCCATAGCAGCCGCCGAGCACCAGATTGGATACTCTCATTTGACAAACCTCCATTTCGCTTGTATCTGACAGCACTCATCCCAACGCATTACATTCAGCGTGCGCATACTCCTCCAATCGTATATTTTCATTCTCCCCTTCCAACTCTGCGCTCTTTATAGACTCCATAAAGAAAGACAGATGTTCGGGTTTCTTGGTTTTCCCCATTTTCTAGACTTCCAAGGTTGGGTCATGGTGCCACCTTCTCTCAGGTCTTCAATAATGTGGGGTTTTAAAAAAGTAATTGTAAGTGTATATGTTATATATACAATTGAGGGGAAAAGAGCCCTCCTGTGCAATTTTTATTCTTCTTCAAACATTTTCAAATATTTGATGTTCATCAGAACCAGAATTTTTTTTCACAGTATATCCAATAATATTTTTTCTTCTAGATAAAATCTCATATGTTTTATTTTGGCTTGAATAAAAGCTGCTTTTATTTTTTTGAACCATTTGAACCTGTTACCCAGCACTCACTTTTGGTGATTTACACCTACCTAACTTTAAATAGTAACAGTTACTGACTCCAGTAAGCTACAAACACAAACTAGGTATCATTGGAAAGAACACTCTTTGTGAAGTTACATGCTCAAAAAATATGACAATATTAAAAGTTATACATTATAAAGTCATTTGTCAAATTGTATTGTGTTGAATATTTGTTTTTCTATATACAAACACAGGAAAACATTAATGTCCTAGAAAAAATATGACTTGAAAGCCAAGTGTCTCATAAGTTTATATTTCAAATTTGATGAAGATAGCATGCAAAATGAGATTTTTGTAAAAAGTTTTTTGAGGCTTTATTGGTTTCCTTCTTTCCCTCAACATCAGAGGCGTTTTCTCAAGACTGACCATCCCAAACTAAAACATTAACAGTTGATTAATTTGGTCTACATTTACAGTCCATGTATCTTTTTGTGTGTTGTTATTACGATAATATTCACTCCATATCTAATAAGCGTTTTCTGTAAAACTTACTCAAATTTAGCAAATACAATCTTTATAAGCTTCCCGTTGAAAAACAACTAGCTGCAACCAGTGCTTGAGGGTTGTAGCTTTGGACTGATGTAAAGTTTGTCAAGAGTACTCGTGTTCTTTTTGGTGTAATATATTCATAAACGCTGACATGTGGAAAAACAGCGCCACTGTAAGTCCACGTCAGGGTGCTGGCTAAAGGGTTGAGGTCATTATTATTAGCCCTCATAAGCATAAATTTTTTCCATTGTCTACAGAACAAACCATCATCAAACAATGACCTGCCTAATTACCATAACTTGCACTTTTAGCTGAATACTAGTATCTTGAAAAATATCTAGTAAAATATTTTGTACTGTCATCATAGCAAAGATAAAATAAATCAGTTATTAGAAATGAGTTAAGACTGTTACGTTTAGAAATGTGTTTAGAAGATCCGTTAAGCAGAACTTGGGGAAAAAATAGAATTAAAATTGAATAGAATTGACTTCAACTGTATATTAGTCAAATGAGAATATTCAATATATTTTGGTAATGAACACTCACAATAATGATATCATGTGCTCTTCAAAATACAGTGCATAATTCTTCATTATTTAAATTCTTAGAGTGCTTTTCAATAATATACAAGAGGTATTCATAACGGTGCTAAATGCTTGGAGACACAATAAGTTAGCATATTAGTTCAAACATAAACAATTTTACATATTGGCATATTGTACATGAGACTGCAATAAGGCTTCAATATTTAACATTAGTTAATATAATCAAACTCACGATTAAAACCACAAAAGCATTTATTAATCTAAGGTCGTGTTCATTTCTTAGTAAATTCTCAATAATACATTAAAATCATAGTCGTAATAGTTTAATTAAATGTAGTTAATAACTAATTCAAGTCAGTAGTATTTTTAAACTAAAGAAATTGTAACTAAAAAATCTTCCCCTTTTTTACTGTTGATTTTAACAAACATTTACTAATTAGTGTTACCACTGTATTTTATCATCTTTTTGCATTTTAATATAGTTGAAACATTTGTTTACTCTTAAAATGTATATACAATTAAGCAATACACTTAGTCTTTCTTATTATTATGCCTAATAAAGTATCTATTGTTTGCATTTTAGGTCAATATTGTGATAACATACACCGTGATAAAAGCTTCAGTTTTTAATCGCCAACAAGAACATTCAATTCCGTCTTCAGCCTATTATTTATAAGCGATAAACTCAGTATCCACTATCAAAACTAAGCCACAATTAGATTCTTAATTCTGTATTCCTAGACTAAGATTTAGGAAAAAAGCTTTGCTATTCTTTATCATATTTTATGACTTTTGCATATTTCATGGCTTGATATAAAGTGCTTTCTGATCATTTTTAGAAACATCAATAACATTTGTATTAAATCTATATTAACTAAATCAAATTGAGAATCAAATTGAATCATAACATCTGAATGCAAACCCAGCTCTACCAGAAGGTCCTGCAGATGTTGGACAGCGTTTGCTCCCTCAAAAACACTACAACAAAGCAATTAAGAAGCCATGATGACAGGGAGGTTTTATAGTATCTGTAAGGATGTCTCTGAATGTCTATGGGGAAGGTGGAATGCGTTAAGCATTTTAAAACAGGTGGGTATTCAGAATCTGAATAAAAGGATACATTCTCCAGCAGGGCCTCCTGTAGGCTTTCAGAGGAGGAGAGCTTTGAAAACATCCAGACGGCTTTAGGACCTGCGCTCTTGTGTTAATGAAGCACACACAGAGAGGGAGAGAGAGGAAATATGTGTTTAATTAGCAAACGGTCTCTCTAACTGACTATCAAACTTCTGATTACAGTGTGGAGCTTCACTGAAATTAGGAAGTTTGAGAACTGAATTGAAGTCAGACGTTTATTTAAGTACGACGCTTGATGATTTTTTGCTCTTATATTATCGTAGTTTATTTGAAAATGTATTTTATTAATAAGTTGTACTAAGAACATAATGCACTATGAACTATACTGTACATATTTTACCAAGTATATATGTGTTATGTTAATAATGGTAGCTTACTGACAATTTAGTATTGTATAACTGTATATCTTTTGCAGGAATGAATGATTGAATGACAACGTATGAATGATTTGAAAAAAAATAATATTTTGATTTATTGAGTATTTAATAAAATTTAACCCTTTTGTCATCATGTAAGTGCACAGACTTTGCATCGCAATTGTGATACGATTTTTGTGTGGCACTAAATTATGTATTAGTTTTATGTGTTTTTTATTTGCTTTGTATCAATACTACTAATAATAGTTATAATAAACCTAGTATTAATAAATATAAATACATATAAATACATATTTAATGTGTGTATATGATGATAATAATAATATCAATAATAATAATAATAATAATAATAATAATAATAATAATAAT
>CAIGQQ010037872.1:4773737-4813737 GCA_903798035.1 Danio albolineatus | reverse complement strand
GTGAATGAGGACATACACTTGATCCCTCAATTTTGACAGAGGAAGTGAGTTGGCTTTATATGTCTACACCATCACCTGTATGTCCCAGAATGCAATGCAAATGTGATGTCACAACAGTGTAGTTTTCAAGGGCTTAAGGGTTTAGGGGAATCCATTTAAACACTTGAAGATGTTCCACCAGTAGTGGACACTTGTGTACTGTAAACAACGAACTGGAATGCAACCAGAGACTTCACTTGCTTCACCACTGGTAGAACGAGCTTTTTTGAACACATTTCTTGAATGGTTCCGTGAATCATGAACACTTCTCTTACTGTAACAGTAATCAATTTGGTTTATATTTATAGCAAGTTACTTTCAAAACAATGCACTGGGATTAAAATCTTTGGGCTTAAACCGAAAATTCTAAATCCTCTTGTCTGTATTATTTAATAAAACAATAAATAACCATTACAAAGTTTTTAAATTAAACACAAAAACTTTAAAATATACTGATCAAAAAAAACAGTTATCGACAGAAAAATTCTATTGAAAGTGAACAATCCAGATTAGCACTATTACCAGCAGCAGAAACGGGTATACTACAGAAATTCTAGCTATTTCATGTACAGTTCATGCTTAGATAAGTATATGTGTTCATGGGGGGAGTATCAACATTGCAAAATATTGAGCTATTTTGAACTTTGACCTTGATGTGTGTGCAATTAGTCGATGGTACGCACTGCTGCTCTTGCGATTTAGTTGGTGTATCAACAAACTGCCCTTGTGATGCGCAAGCCATTGAAATGAATGGGTTTCGTACAGCTTTCCGTGTGGTGACGGCAGCTGGAGGGATAGTAAAGCATACTCTTTTTTGACTTTTCGCCTGTTTTTTTTCAGCTGATAAAAAAATGTGACGCATCCCTAATCTGAGTATTCCAGATATGGTGCAGTAAACTTGCATTCCAGTATTTCAAATGTTCATAAATAAAGTAATGTAGTTTAATACATGGAAGCGGCTCTTTCCTGGTCAAACACTGATCTCAATGTATGTTCTCATACCAAATGTTTAATAGGCATCAGTAAATCATTACCGTTTAATTAATCATTATCATTTTATCTGGCTGATTCCTTGCGTTGTTGTTTTTTTGCTGATTTTTAGTCACACGTGCTTTGTTCTGCATATACCGGCACTCATCCCCGGTGTGCAACACCTCTGCGGTGTGTGTTTTCTATCTTTTTTTGTGTTTATCTGTGTTGTGCCTGGTCTTTCCTCGGCTGCACCTGCACTAATTGTAAGTGTGCAGCTGTGATGTGAGAGTCGTCCTCCAGCTGGGAGAGCTTGTTGAGCTGCCACACAAACGGGCCGAGCTAAACACCCCAGTAAGTCCCTCCTTGACTCAGCTAATGAGTGTGGAGCACAGACAATACACCCCAATCCAGCAGCCCATCTGAGCGACACTGCAGTCCAAGAACCGGAGGAGGTCGACTATAGACGACTCTCAGTTTGTGCTCTGTGACCGTGAAAGTGTGGATAATCAAGCCTTTGCTGTTTCGCCCTTCTGTGTCCCGACTGTGTCTTTCCTTTATTGTTAGTATCAGTCCATCTCATGGGTTTCTCTCACGCTGAGTGACTCCAGATCAGTCATCCAGCCTGAAGGTCATATTTTCTTCATAAGTAAATAAATGATACTGCCTGTGATAAGAAAGGTTTCGTGTTTATGCATGGTTTAAAATATAAAATGAAGATCTTTTAGTGATTTTTAGGTTATTTATTTTTATTTTATGTGAATATGAATTATATCACTTAAAAGTTAACAATACTATTTTAATGTAATTTTACATTATATTGTAATTTTTATTATTATTATTAAATGTTATATTTGTATTTTTATACCCATCATAAAATTTAGGCAAGGGTGAAAATTCTATAAGTTACATAATTGTTATTATATAAATTAAAGCTTTTATTTAAGGATAAAAATATTTATTATACATTTATTAAAAATAGAGCTAAAAATTATACATGTATGTATGTATGTATATATATATATATATATATATATATATATATATATATATATATATTTAAATTATTATTATTATTATTATTATTATTATTAATGTTATTATTATTATTATTATTATTATTACTATTATTATTATTATTATTATTAATTTGTGAATTTGTTTAATTATGATTACTGAATGTTTTATAAAATATTGGCTCCGACAACCTAATTGTACCAATTAAAATGCTAGTAGCCTATGGAAATCTGGAGCAGCTGAAGTCTTCAAGGAATAACCTATGACATCCTCATGTCTAAACCCTATTTCAGTAAGTCCTTGGGCATCGTGTCCAGAATAACACTGCTGGATGTTCAGAGCAAAACGTTAATGTGAACTTCACATGTTCTCTGTTCTCAAAAGCTTAAATACCATATAGTGTTTTGTTGTTAAAAGGATCTGTCTGGTTTAATTTACATCAAGCATAAGTAAATAAACTATGTGGATGTAGTTGTTATTATTATTGCCATCATCCATCTGATATCTGCATTTATAATAACCACGTAGTACACCTTTGATCTTCTACTGGAATATTGTAAGGGTGTCAGGTCTTAGTAAATGCAGTCCAAATAAAGAAGTTCATTAACAGTCAAAGCATGATCTCATTAGAAAATCAGTACTTTTGCTTTTACGAAAGCTGACTTGAAATATTCAAATGAAATTACAGCTATAGGGGTCCACTGGGGTTGAAAGCAGGAATTGAAGTAATAAACACACCTAATAGAGCCTGGACTTTTGTCGTATGCAGAGAGCAGAGAATCAGACAGTTTGCCACTTTTCCTCTTTTGTATTGTAAGCTCATTCATTCAGGCTCGGTGACAGTTGTGTGACAGCATACTGATGGTGGAGCTGTAGAAACTGATGCGACCAATAAACAAAGACAAATTTTATATGAACTGATTTTTGCTGCCCTCAAGCCATGTCAGAATTGTCGTATTTACGAGAAGAGTGCACGTGTTGTACATGCAAGCGGGAAGTCCTGGATTTTCTTTGAGTTTAAAACACTGACTATGTGTATTTGAAGATGTTTATTTGAAACCCCAAGAATCCTGCAGGCCCACCAGCCCCGTGAACACCGGCTGAGTAATAAAATCTGAACAAGCAAAGGTTAAATAATCACTGTGGAGTCAAATGAGGATGTTGACTACAATTTATTTCAGATTATCTTGCTGCACGAGTACTAAAAAAGCTTCAGAGTTCTCTTTAATGACACGCCTGTTCTTTAGGCAGAATAATCCTTTTTTAAATTTATTTGTTATTTAAAGTTTGTAATAATGATTTCAAAATGCACAAGATGTTGTTAAATTTCTCACAGTTAGGATTGTTTTTAACATACCTTGTGTTGTCTGAAACTATTTTGATTTTTGGCTTGATGCTGAATTCTTCTTCTTTATTTTTTTACAATATTTTTTTGCTTAAATCTTTTTTCTTTTTAAAAATATAATCTACATACTCTAACATTTTAGAACCATAAGATTTTTTATGTTTTTCTTCTACACACCAAGCCTGGATTTCTTTGATCCAAAGTATTGCAAAAACAGTGCAATATTTTTCTATTTAAATAACAGATTCATATTTAAAGGTATTTTAAAATGTAAACTGTTTACGCGATTTCAAAGCTGATTTTTAGTATCATTACCTTTCATGTCATGATTATTCGGAAATCATTCTAATATACTGATTTGCTTTTCAAATTAGCTTTGACCAAAAAGCAATTGAAATGCCATTATTCACAATATTTGTATATTTTGAGACTTGAGATTGATTGGAGAACATCTGAATCTGTTTTCTTTCTTACACATTCACAGTTCTCATCATATCTCTGCCACATGGAAAAAAAGAACCAGAGTTGGGACACTTGAAAGATGTAATGTAAATGCTACCTAAAACTATTTTAAAGGGATAGTTAGCTACATGCCAATTTGCACATAACATCTGCACATATAATTTTGTATATAGTAATATGCCTGTACATACACGTGTCAATTTGTATATATGCATTTAACACTCACTTCTATTTTTTAAATAAATATATTATCTGTTTTTTTATGTGTGAACAAACCTAATTAAGCTCTTTCTGATTCTGATTCTAGTTCACCCCAAAATGAACATTGCCTATTATTTTTTTACTCTTTCTCAATTCAATTCAATTTAATACAATTCAGTTTATTTGTATAGCGCTTTTACAATGTAGATTGTGTCACATAGAAGGTTATAGTAAATTGAAAGTGTCAGTCCAGTTCTTAGTGTTGGAGTTCAGTTCAGTTCAGAGTTGTTTAATATTCCCACATGGTTTTAAGTCTCTATCAGTTTCTGTTTAACACAAAATGAGATGTTTTGAAGATTGCTTGTTGCTGGCACCCATCGACTTCCATAGTGGGAGAAAATGTATTATTACTGTAGTCAATGAGTGGCAGCTTACCAGCATTTTTCATTTGTGTTGTTCAACGAGAAGAAACTCAGATAGGTTTTCAACTAGTGTAGGGTGAGTAAATGAATACAGAGTTGTCATCTTTGGGTGAACTTTCTCTTCTCAAATTGATTTATAAACATTATAATCATGTATTATTTCTCCTTACTCCACAACAAATCCATCACTTTCCAGAACCATCTCATTCACTGTTCCTAGCTGGTGCAATGAATTCCCCAACCTCATCCGCAATGCTAAATCCCTGCAAATGTTCAAGTGCCTTTTTCTTGCTGTATTCCTCAATTCTAACTCACTTTAAAGTAATAACACAATAAAGTATCTTCACAATGCTTCACTTATATTCCAGAAACATGTTGGTTAGATTGAAGACCACCTATTGCACCTATTTTTTTTTTGAGCTGTTTGTTTGACTGTGTCAGATAAGTTAGATATGCTATTTTATATATGTTTATTAAAGATTGGTTTTAATATTGCCTTTTATACTAGCTTCTAAATGCCACAGACCATAATGGTACTTGATCCCAAGTGCAGAATAAGTCTATGCGTGAGCTTCCTTTATTTAGCAGTGACATTATCAAGCCTGGAAGGTCAATTATGAATACTAAAAAGAACATATGTAACCATGCACACCATTCAATTTTGGTGAAGAATTAATACAACATTGTTTTTTTACATTTCAGATCACTTCTATGATCGATGAGGATATGTGAGTGAATTTGCCAAACACTGAAGAAAGAAATCTCCTGCATCCTCCGGTAAGAGCTTTTGACTGATGATCCTTCCTCCGTTCGTTTCTGCTAATGATTGTTCACCTAATCGCCGATTTGCACACACATGTGCTGCACGCATGGCGTTATCTTCAAAACAACTTTCCCGAATTAACTCCAATGGCGTAATTGGTGCTAAAAAGGGGAAAGCACGCACGCTGTCGTGTCAGACGCTCATATTTCTTGAGCACAGTCAAACGACGAATTTATTTAGTGTTTCTGAGCGGCAACAGAACGCCGTGTATAACATGAGTCATAATTAGCAGCGGGGCCTCTCAAATCACTCGCTGCTTTGTTGTTCTCTCTTACGACGTCAGTGTCAGTTTTTTTTACGTGATTATTAAAGGCAGGCACAATTACTGAGATGTGAAATTCTTTGGGAAAAAAAGCGGGCAGTCAGAGATGTGGCGTGAAGCAGTATTTCATCTCGAGGCTGTAAAATCTGCCCGTTCTTGTGTGCTGATGAGACATAAAATAGCTCGAAGGTGAAAATGTGTTTTTTTTGGGAGGGGTGGCATCTACATTATGCAAATAAGTTTGGAATGGGGGCGGAGCCACAGAGGCCAGATTGCCAGAAGAAGAGAAAGAGAGAGAGAGAGAGAGAGAGAGAGAGAGAGAGAGAGAGAGAGAGAGAAGAAGCCTGTAAATTATGGATGCCTGCTGCCATTTCTGCCAGGGCAAAGAAAAGAGAGGCGCTGGGAGAAACCACAAGTCATGCATATCAGATTATCCTTCCTTCAGCCCTCCCTTTCCTTCACTTTTACTAAATTTTCTTATCATGCTTCTTGAGCAAACTTGCACACACAATCTGAGCTGTGTATCTCCAGTCACATGAGGGCCAGAGGTGCTGACGAGCTGGAATGCTTGGCCTGGTATTTCCTGATGCTCGCACACACACAGACACACACATCCACATGCATGTACACAAACACACACTCACATAAACATTCAGAGTAGGCTGTATATTTGTGGATGGGTTGATGTTTGACTTGGTGGCAGAATGATGGAACACAAATAATGTAGAGGTTTTTAAAAAGCTACCATATGGTTCTTTGGCTGATTTTGTGTACTTCTTAATTGTGCTTATTTTATACACTGCTGTTTATTGTTACAGTATGCGATGTGTATTATTTGCTTAGAATCTCTATTAATAACCAAGATTTTTTTTTTATATGGTAAACATTGTAATTTTAGAAAATATTCTAATATAGTTTTCAATCTCTATATCAAAAACAATTGAGCTGCTATTCATTTCTTTACTTTTCAGTTTCACATGATCCCTCTGATGTAATTCCGATTTATTATTATTTCTTATATTGGCATCTTATAATGAATTGTTTTGTGGAAAGACTTCTTTAATGAATAGCATTTTTAAAATAACATTTATTTGAAATAAAAATCTGTTGTAAAATTATAAATGTCTTTCACTTTTGACAACTATAACAATAATAATAAAATAGATAAAAAACAAGTCTAATATACATTTAATCCATCCTATATATTACAATATGGTGTTAAATTTTAAATGATGGTAAACAAATAATGACATTATCAGTCATTATTTCCAAATACAATCAGACATATAATAAAGAAACTATATTCTACTTGCAAATTAGAAGATTATTTCCCTCCCAGGGGGGCAACAAAATATTTAACACATTAAATCTACATACATGACCATTATCACTATTACATTTTACTCTTAAGTGAGCTAGAAAAATAAAAAAATATATCATTAGATTTTGCATAATCCTTATTCTTTTATTTATTTTAATAAGTACAGATCAGAATAAGTATGGTGATTCATTTTCAAATAAATGGATCCAGTACTCTGAATGCCTAATCAATCAATCAACCTTTATTTATATAGCACTTTACTACAACCAAGGTTGACCAACGTGCTTTACACCAGTAAAAACAAATTATACAACACAACTAAAATGCAGACAATGTAAAACAATTAGGGCTGTCAAAAAATTAATCGTGATTAATCACATCCAAAATAAAAGTTTAACATAATATTTGTGTGTGTACTGTGTATATTTGATTATGAATATATAAATACACACATGCATATACTTGATAAAATGTTGGTTTATATTTAGATGTATAAAAAATATATGCGTATGATACAAATTTTACATTTGAATATGATGTAACTACTTTGATGTAACTTTTTTATATATAGTTTTGGCTTCTATGAATGTGTTTATCACATATACATAATAAATATATATAACACACACACATATTATGTCAAAACAAACTTTTATTTTGAATGTGATTAATCACGATTAATTCTTGGACAGCCCTAAAAACAATACAAGAGAGTTCAATCAAATACAACAAACATCAAAACAGAGAGATGTGTCAGTGCTCAGCATTAAATGACAATTTGAACAAGTTGGTCTTAAGCTTGGCTTTAAAAAGTGCCAGGTCAGTGATTGTACAAAGTTCAGTATAAGGGTGTTCCAAAGTTTAGGACCTGCCACTGCAAAAGAGTGATCACCCGACTGCTTGTACAGCATCTTGACCTTGGGTTTTCTAGCAGAAGTTGGCCAGCAGATCACAAAGCTCTGCTGGGTTTGTGAATGTGCAACATTTCACATAAATAAGAAGGTGCAAACATCAAAAGAAACCTTACACCTCCAATAAATGAGCTTATAGATTTTATATTTATTTATTATTTTGCGTAGAAACATTGAAGTAGACAATTTACTCTGCTTTATGTAAATAAAATCTCTTCAAAGACTAACATGTTTATGATCAACATGTATTTAACAACTATTCTAATATTTAAGTTGATAATTAATCCCCCATTCAGTTTTATTTACAAAAGGCCTGTATGGAACCTTACCATCTGCTTTGATACACGACAGGCAATTATTTTATTGAACTGACAGATTATGAATCATTTAGTTAGTTAATTGGACTCAACGAAAAAAAAAATCTGCGTATATACAACAATTGAATAATTCCATGGCTAATTAGTTGCTGAATGCATTATAAAAGCCTCACACGAGGTAACGTCTTGAAGGCTAAGATAAAAGATTAAATTCATTAAAACAGTCTGCCTTCAACCTCCACTGCAGTTGTTCAGTGTTTCATTCTGTTCTGTTTTGTTCCTACCTTCGCAAAAACGGGGTATTTCCGATAGTGGTGGGTTTCAGTGAGAGCAGGTCAGAAGTGGGTGGACCTTTGTGAAAGTATATGTGTTTGTGGGGGAATAATGGAGCCATTCTTCAGCTCTATGGAAGCCGCTGTACAGTGGCGTGTGGTGGACCTGCCAGAGGCACTGGGGTCTCCTTAAAATAGCTCCAACCCTCAACTGTCAGAAGCAAAGCTGAGACTGCACACCATACACTGGCCATTTGACCAAGAGCATCAAAGGCATCTTTATGAAAGTCCTTGAGATTTTATTTTCTGCAGGCAGGAAAACATCCAACTGTAATCATGTTTTGATTTTGATCTAATATTGAAACGTGGCAGCCTTTCGGCATTTGCACAGGAGGAAATTTCCATATCATACCACAAAGCCACAAATCTGTGTGCATGCATGGATTCAGAGAGCTAGCAGGTTGTCCGTCAGGATGTTTGTTTAACAGTGACTCAAAAGATCGTTTAGTTTGACTGTGCGGTCAGGGTTATTTTTGCTATCATCAGAGTGATTTCATGGTAAGTCACATGTTTGACATGCAGGCTTCATAATTACAATGATTACTTTTACTGCTTTCTGTTCTCCTGTACAGTAGCTGAAAAACAGACAGAACAGAAAGTCTTTAAATGTAGCCTGGTCTGCTCTTGAGTGACGTCAGTAAATCATACTAAAATCTTGAATAAATCATTTTTTTAATGCTACAAAATATGCAATCAGAAGAGTTTATACTGCCTCTCTTAATAGTTATTTAAAGGAAAGCAACATGTGACTCAATTTTGATTGTCAAAACTGGTGGAAATAATAAATTTGCACCCTTTTTAAAATGAGTTTCCAAAAAGGGGTTTTCACAGTGATGCAATATAATAACTTTTTTTGGTTCTCCTAAGATCTTTTTAATGAACGGTTCCTACAAAAAACAAATTTGTCAGAATCAGAATCAGGAAGAGCTTTATGCCAGGTATGTTCACACATACGAGGAATTTGTTTTCATGACGGAGCAACAGAATTGCAGAGACAGGACAAAAAACAGATAATAAATATATTTAAAAAATAGAAGTGTTACATGAAAAATATACAAATGGACAAGTGTATGTACAGGTGTATTACTATATACAACATTATATGTGCAGCTGTTATGTGCAAATTGGCATGTAAAGTGTGTTGTTAAATAAGTGTATGTGTCTGTAAAAAGTGTATTTGTTATGTGCAGATTGGCATGTAAAGTGTGTTGTTAAATAAGTGTATGTGTGTGCAAAAAGTGTATAGCAAGTAGTGATGTTGGTTCCATGATTATTATCATCAAGTGTGGGATGGAATGCCTGGGGGAAGAAACTGTTTCTGTGTCGGGCTGTTCTGGTGCGCAGTGCTCTGTAGCGTCGACCAGAAGGTAACAGTTCAAAGAGGCAGTGTGCTGGGTGTGAGGGGTCCAGAGTGAATTTGGCAGCCCTTCTGCTCGCTCTGGACAAGTACAGTTCTTTGAGAGTAGGGTGGGTTGTACCAATGATTCGCTCAGCAGTCCGAACTATTCGACGTAGTCTTCGAAGGTCAGATTTAGTAGCTGAGCTAAACCAGACAGTTATTGAAGTGCAAATTGAAATTTGTCTTAGTATAAATAAGTGTTAATCTGATAAATCCATACACTGGAAAATTTGTGTTGATATGAAAAGTTCTTTGTAGAACCATTAATTATTTTTATTTTTATTAATAAAGGTGTGGGCATAAATTCAGTGCAGCTATGCATTGTTTTATTCCAGCAGTCTAGTTTTACCAAACTGTCTGAGAAATCGGGAAAAAAAAAATCACAGTTTAGTTTGAATCCTAATATGTTTTAAGATATCATATTTTATATTCTGAAAATGAAGTTCTGTAGGTCATACACATTTGTAACAACATCATTTTTGGGGGATCTGGGAAATTAGAGAAATATTTGTTAATTGTGAGATTTTTGCAGTGTAGATTGCTCATTGTTTATTATTTAAGCTTTTTGTATTCGCCTAGCATATTAAATGGCGTTGAAATATTACTTCTCACAAAAATAGTTGGTGAACTCTAAAAATGTACATTTCTTATTGATTTTGACAACAGCAACTCATAATATGAAGACATCTATTGGAATTGGCTGTATAACTACAGTATGTGCAGACACACTCACTTTTCAAGTATCTGGATTGTGATTGAGTGATAGCCTGAGTGAAGTGTGCCAGATTACTGTAGTCTGTCATGTTATCTAGAACTAAGCATAAGATGAGACATCCCAGCATTTACATTGCATTCAGTACAGATTTTAGTTTGTTGCACTTGCGCCATTATTACCGGATTTGCATAAGTAGCGCAGCATATAAACAGAGCAAACGTGTACTGTCACTGTGTGAAGTCTCTGTTTTGTCCTTAAAGTGCTGGCAAAATTGATGTGACATTGGTGTGACCTTGTTAACTGTACAATAAATTCTTCTGTAGCAATTTGATCAACAAATGAATTCCTGGTGTTGCCCCCAGTGTTTCGGACACCTTGCGTGCTTCACCTTTTGCTCAGGTGAGTATAATCAATGGCCGAATGCTTCATAAATAACATGCTTGGTTTCTCTGGGCTCAAAGCTCAGTCGTTGCGAGCTCCTGCCATGGCACCTCCTGTGTACTTTTAACCTTGCTCGTACAGACAGATGAGCACTAGAATCGACCATCCAAAGGGGATTGAAGAGAGCTGAGACAAATAACATTAGAGGGCAAAAACAGATCAGAGGAGGTTGAGTTTACTGGATGGAGCCGCATAGGTCTGTCCGGCCAATCTCATTTGCGATAAATCATGATTTGAGATAAATTTAGGGATAAATAGAATCTAGGGTGGGTAACAGTACACATATTCATAGCTAAAAGGAGTCTTTTGGTTTGGTATGCATGTGTGCACAAATACATTGTGTTTTTTGTTTTTTTTTAAGCATGTGCGGAATGTAATTTGAAACTTTAATCGTGTATGTCTTTGTTTTAATAAATCAGTATTGATTGCTAAATATTAAGATCAATGTCCTGTTTTAGTTGATGCATAAATCAAACTTCACTATAAGGCATTTTCCCAATGATTTTTTATGCACATTTTGTCAGTAAAGCCAGTTCTGTAATCAGCTGTAATTCTCCAGTCCCTATTTTCACATGGAGCAGCGTTTACTACACAGAGCCATCGTTAACTGACCGGATGTGCAATGATTGCAGGCAATTTAATTTGCAAAATGGTGAAATCATAGATAATCATTCTGCAATTCAACAACTGTTTGTGCCACTGGCTCTGTGTTGCTGCTACATTTGAAAGTATGTGAAAATGCCACAGTTGATAAAATGGATTTACTAACTAACTGCATAACTTCAGTTTGATAGAAATTCCTTTGTGAGATGATTCAGTAGTTGTGTGATTATTAGTAACATTGAATCAATAGAATTCTTTTTCCTGTTATGTTGTATTTGCAGTTTTCATGGGACTGATCACAGAGCTGTGCTTCTCTGACAAGATGTGCAGGACAATCACAGCTTTTACTTCAACTATTTCCATTTAGCGCACTGCTCTACAAGAAGCTTTGTTTGAGTACTTTTGATTAGAATTTTAAATTCATGATTAGAACAGAGAGAATATCAAATTTTTCAAATTCTGTCCATTTTGTCTGGGAATTCAGATGATAAGTGCTGTTTTGAGGCTTTTTGATGTGGCGCATCAGTTTCAATGGCAACAGAACCAGTGAACACTCTTTACTACTAGTTATAGCACAAAATGCAGATGAATGAGCATCTCAAATGTGATGTAGTCACTCAATCTGTTTTAACTGTCAATAGAGCGTTCAAACTTTACTTGTTTCTGTCTTTAAGCTTTATATTTACCTCTGATAAGTCTTTCATGTCCACAGCATGTTGGTTCACTTGAGAAAACATTTCATTAAGTCATTTACACGAACCATTTGAATGAACGATTCACTTACTCCCTTTGCTCCTGCTTAGTCCCTGATTTATCAGGGGTCACCACAGTGGAATGAACCGCCAGTTACTCTGGCATTTGCTTTATGCAATGGATGTCCTTCCACCAACAAATACGGTGCATTAACATGCATTTGATTTTTGCTTAAATTCAATTGTTTTCTCGTTCTGCATTGCTAGTTTTTGGAAAATAGTAGCTTGATAATGTAAATACTCTTGTTTTGAACACAAACCAGTTACTATCATGCCACTGAAGAATGATGTTTGTGGTTTTTCTACCTTTAGTTGCTTCTGTTCAAATAATCCCAATGCTCACGGTTACCTATAAATGTCTTGAATAAAGACTTTGTTGACTGACCCTCGGACGGTAAGACATGTAATGTGTCTGTTGTTCACCTCTGGCCCTGTTCGTGATTTACAGCCCTGTTCCAGTCCAAATTGTAAATATTCATGTCCTTGGAGCAGGCCGAGACATGATCTCATTCGCTTCTGCCAGGGCATCTCGTGTAGGCACAGGCTCGGCAGATGTAAATCGCTGTTTACTTCATTACATCATTAGCTGAGTTTCCTTGGGCCCTGGAGAAATGAGGTGAAACACGCTGGTTACTGTGTGCCCTCTGTGCCCTATTGAGCTGGAGAAACCCGCTTATTTCCTTCCTCTATTTGCGGAGGAGATTGTTTGGAGATCCCGTTGAATTTCTTGGACAAATTGAACTTGCGTGCACATCTAAATTATAGAACAGTTGCCAATTTGGAAAGGCTTTTCTTGCGTTTATCATATCATCGCAGCTTTGTGTATTGGCTCTTCAGTGATTTCCGGGTGAATGGATTTCAACGGGGACAGAAAGATGGCAGATATCATTGAAAGTTTTGTTCAAAACCGCTTGGCACAATAGCTGCTCCAAGGTAAAGTGCTAAAAGAGGAGCTCTTGTTTATGAAAGGGGTGTGTAGAGCTTAGAGCAGGTGCAGAAGTAGATCATGCTTACAGTATAATGGCTTTATTGTGGACTGCTTCCTACCACCTTGTTTGCTCTGACGAGGTGTGTTACATTTGATGCTTTTCTGTGTTTGTTTTAGGAATCAGATAAATAGTGAAGAACGTGCTGTAAAAGTAAAGGAATCAATGATTAACACGTTTTCAGCTGAAACAACTTTCAGTTATGTGTGTCTTTTAACATGAGGAAATCATAATAATGCTGTATTTTTGTTACATGTACTTAATTTGATTGTTAAATATTTTATTGTTACAGTTGTTTTTTTTCTGCTTAAATAAATTTTTATTTTTAATATATTGTAGTTTTTATTTAACCCTTTTAACAGCAAATTCTCTTGTAATTCTCACCAAATTATCTCACCCAAAAATTGTTTATATATATATATATGTGTATATGTGTATATGTATATGTATGTATATGTATATATGTATATATGTATATATGTATATATGTATTTATATGAGCAATATTTCACGAGTAGCTCAAGGCTACAAGCCAAGTGCTTTAGTGTCCCAAAAGTGACAATATACAGTCATATCACACTGCTATGAGTGTGATATTGCATTTATACAACAGTCCAGCTGTATAATCATGTATATAAAAAAGAAAATCAAACACGAGCCTCAATAATCCTTTTGTATGAGGAACTACTTTCTTCCACCATTCATTCAGATCTGCAGCTGACAATCAGAACAGGAGAAAACATTGCTACTTCACCAATGTCACTTCAGAGCTAGTATTTGAACGATTCTTGAATGATTTGAATGAGCGTAATATTTAAAGTGATGACAAAACAGGTTATTTTGCTCAAATTTTAAGATTATAAGGCTGAATTGCATTAAATGTCATCAGTATACAGATATTTCCCGGTATTTCTCTGTTTTAATTGGGAGATCACTATAATTAACCCTGAAAAAGCCAAAGCAGAGAAAACACTACCAGATTACTATGGTAAAAATACAGCACTACTCAATACAAAAGAAAGAGATTGGCTTAGAATGTCACTTACCTGATTTATAAGGATTTGGTCAGCTGCAGTTTGAAATTTATGCTGTTTTTCTCCTTAAGGAATTATTATGAATTTCCAGTTATTTCCATAATTTCCAGTTATAAATAAAAAAGGCACTATACTTATTAATAAACTGCATCGTTGCAGTCTAAACAACTACATCATTGCCTAAAAAAGCCTCAAAAGTACATTATTGTCCAACAGCTGCAATATTGTCAAAATGTAGTGAGCTTAATTCTCTGCTTGTCGTGTGGGCGGAGTAATAGATGAGGGTGAAGAGACTGCATGAGTGCTGATATTGCAGAGTATTGCACGGCTATCAGCTAATCAGATTTGAGAACCAGAAAAAACTGTTGTATGTATGTATGTATGTATGTATATATGTATGTACATTTCTTATATTTGAAATAAGAATAATCATAGTTGTAGTAGTAATTTATTATGTTGTTACTAGATTTAATGCACTAGTGTACTGACGGTTTTGTTGGTAACAAATTAATAAAAAGAATAATAATTTTACATTTTTAAACTTAAATTCTGGTATCAAACGCACTTCTATGGGTGTCGAAAAAGAATCTCTACATCTTATGGAAGCATACAAAAGAAAGCCTCTCAGAATCCCAGCAGCATGTGTATAAGTGTGTGTATCTGAAGTACACGCTCTGTTCAAAAGCCTCTCATTAGGAGCACAGGAAGCTTGTCAGTGTGCTGGTTAAGTGTTGGTGTGAGTAGGACCAGTGCGGCCTCTTGTACTCACTCGATTACGCAGCTAATCAAATCACCTGCTTGTTTATATGCTCGCTACTCCTGTGTCAGAAAAGCAGCTTTGCTTCATTCATGCTGCATGTTTTCCTCAGAGGACTTCCAAACAATATCCAGAACAAGCCGAGCAATCTGCACTTTCCTCCCAAAGGCTCCCAAATGGATTTGGATTCTCTTTTTTTTTTCAGCAGGACTGTAAATCCACATGCACCAAAACATGCTCAAACTGTTTTCCGCATGCTTTAGGAATCCTCTCATGTTCTGAAGCAGCGATTGATTTGTTTAGAGCATCATAATCACCCTGCGAGTGGAGGGAGCTGACTTACATTTTCCGCTCTGTTATACTTGCGTTATTGGAGTGTGGCTTTCCTGAATGCGCTGGCGGAGAGTTTGTGGATATTGCATTACAACAATATTGTCTCTGTATGCGCTTAGTTGTTCGACGAGAGACAGACTACAAATGGCCGGGTTGCTGCTTGTTTAAATGCTCCCAAGCATTGCTAATGCCTGGATTATCTCCTAGAGAAATGATTTAGTGAAAATAATGGCTTCACAATGGGCCCACTGCTGCAGATATACACACACCAACCCAATAACCAGACCTCTGAGAGAGTGAATTGGCTGTGCCAGTAATATTGGCCTATTTCTTTTAAAAAAAAGGAGAGAGATAAATGTAAGAATAAATTTATTTCAAGCAATGCTATGATTTATTCATTTGTACTAAAGTACTGGTATGTCACATTTACCAATAATCATTTTTTTTCTCTCCCAGTGTAGTGCTGCCTGTGTTTTGTGCTAGTATCTTAGCCTGTCAAATAGATGTGACACTATATTAAGGATTGATTCATTGTATCTTTTGACATCCACAATAACTAACTAATAAAATAACTAACTTAACTTTGATTTATTTGGGTCCTAATTGGGAGATGTCATGTACACTAAGGCCCGTTTTGGACTAATACAGGGTACATTTTAGTGTTAGAATGCATAACTTTTGCTACAGTTATAGCTTCCGTCCACACTACCCTGAGTTTTTGAGTGCTGAGAGTGGTTTGGAAATGCTGATTTTGTTTTGAAACGCTGCTGCTGTGTGTCAATGTGGATGGGGAAAACGGAGACAACTGAAAAATCTAAGTCGTGGCTGTAGACATTCGCCTATCTGATTGGAGCTTTTTCTCCATATTAAGTACTGTACATGAAGTTCAGTCTTGCATTCTTTCCTTGTAAGTTCAGACTTTGCAAGGTTGATATGGAAAACAAACTCTCGAGAACTCGTCGAGTAAATCTTCTAAGGGAATAGTGTACTTGCGGTATAACCTCATTCACATCTCCCAGGCTACTTTGTTTCACTATCTCAACAATAAAAAACATGATATAAAGAACTGCCTATTTTCATTTTGATATTGACAACTTAACAAACACCCAAAATGTTTGTGTAGCTATACATAATTGAATGACAGTCATCTTCACTGTATGCATGTTTTATAATAAAACAGAGCCTATAACATAACTGCCTCCTTTCATTTTCATTGAAAAATATGAAACATACCCTGTCTCTTTTGCTGAATATCAGTTTTAATAATCAATAATGGCAATCAATAATACAATAAGTTTATACAATGTAGGAAATAAAGGCAAGCAGTCGCTCAATGTGCAGAATCAGTTTGTATGGTTACATAAATTAATATATTAACTTATCTTTGTGCTCCGGCAAAACACATTACCTGAGAACAAATAATAGATTTAAAATACTGAAGAGTCGTTAGATAGAGTCAAGATAAATTAAATGTCACAGATGTGACATGAGGGTAGTGAGATGAGGGTCTAGCAGTAGATCCTTGATGAACTGTCTGATGTGTGCTTCTCTCACCTGGGGAGGTGTGCTCAAAGCACCCGCTGACTGCCTGTAGTTCAGACGTCCGCATACGCTGCAGTGCATGTCAGAGTGTGTGTGTGGTCACGTGATTTGCATTTTTAGTGATGTAGTGTGGACGGAGATCTTTTCAGAAATGCCAGGTCAAACGTCAGTGTGGAAAACGTGGATGGTTTTTATTCTAAAATGTTGTTTTAAAACTAAAACGTAGTATAAACAGGGCCTAAGTAGACAAATACCTATATTCATTTTGAACATGCACAATATTGACATAGTGGGCACTTAAAATACCATGAATAATTATGATTATTATTTCTTGATTATTTCTTGATGATTATTACATATGATTATTGATTATTATGATAATGATTTATTTTCAGACACTCTCATCTCAACTTTTCAGGATGCCACAAGCGCATGTGAGTCATGTGACAAGAACTAACCAATCAGTTCTCACGTTGTATAAATTATATACATTTCAGTGATAACAGTTACTTAATTCATCAGACAAGCAGAGCACACAAACACTGCTGCACTTTATAGATTTCTCAAAAAATGAAACGTATCAGAGCTACAGCAAGGGTATGTTTCAACAGATGCCACAGGAGCTTGAGCTCAGATGTGTTGAAATTGGTGAAGGAAATTGCACGCCTTGTTGAGGCTTGAATTTTCCTCACATTTCAGATGCAGCATTTGAATGAACTCTTAGGGGCCGATCATGCAGGACGAGCCTTTCAGTTCTGCACTGACCTTGTGTTGGCTTTAGAAAAGACAAAGTGCACTTTGCTTTTAAGTTGCTAGGCAACCACCATATCAACAATTTTGGTGCTGGAGCGTGTAACATCAGATGCTTTTTCAGGTGTTAGGTGAGTTGAACATTTCATTTTGTACACATTTCAGAGATAGTTTAAACTTGAGGTGCACGAGGCGCATAAGCAACTCACACAATGTTCACAGCCATTAGAAACCATTCAAATAAGTCCTCTCAATGCAAAAAGTAACCACATTCTGTGTGATCGGGGCCTTGGGCTTCTTCACAAACTCAATCCTTTGATCTCTCAAGATGAGTTTTTATTTGTTTTTACAAAGTGAGTGACATACTTAATCCCAGCTCACACATTATTGAAACAACAGTTACTGTATTATCACACACAATACTCCTAAACCTTTTTGTACTCAGACCACCTGATGCTCAATCCGGAAAAGGCCAAAATGGAGTTTGAAACGTTATCTTTTTTTTCCGTTTCCTCAAAGAAGTGCGGAGCTCATCAGAAACATTGTCATAACTTCACCCGGCTCATTGTCTCTGGTCGTAGCTCCTCCACCCCCGCTCCGTGTTTACGCCGAGCCTCTCCGCTTGCCTCAGGATCAGATATGACATCATTTCAGCACAGCTGCGGGCCGCATACGAGGCGTGGAGAGCGAACAATTGACCGGGGGACGCAGGAAGAGCCCACTGACCTGATTGCTCAGCTGGCCGAGCGACTGGGAAGGAAGGCCCAAGGCGGAGCTGTGGATGTGAGGAGGGGTGATGGTGGTGGACAGTGGCCCCATCACCCTCCCCTCCCCCTGGATGCTGTTCTCCTGCCTGCCTTTCAGAGCCAAAGCAGATTTGTACATGAAAAATGATCTACAATCTCTGTGGCTGTATCAGCTTCCAGATATAGACGCTCCTGATAGGCCAAATCCCCTTTAAAGAGGGCTTTATCCCGCTCATGGAGAACAGTGCATTCTTTTATCTCTGCACCTCAGTATGTTGGAAAATGTGCGCCGCATTTTGACCAATCTGTCCCGATCGGCTCGTGTTTAGTTAGCGTGGTAGTGCTTAGCGGGAAAGGTTGTTGTTGAAATGTTCGCGTAATCTACGTTGCATTGATCGTTCTTAATTATTAGATGCACAGCTGCTGCCTGAATGTGAATCAGATGGAGGTTTCATCTATGTTTAGATAGACAGCAGGAAAGGGCACAATGCATGTGACCTACCACATGTTCATTTCCATATAGAGACAGAAGACGCCAGCGTACGATCACTTGGATGTGAGAAACGCTTCTCTGGAGAATGTAATTTTAGAATTGCATTTAGTTTGAGAAAATATTACTGTCATATTATTGTTAATATTTTAATTAGTGTATGGGCTATTTTATTATAATAATATGTTAGTGGCTTAAATATATTAATCTAAATCTATATTTGAATAGAATTAAGTAGAAATAAGACAATATGACTAGGTGTCATTACGATACTTTATAACTGTGGCTTTACTGCACTGAGGAAGAGGTTGGAAGGAGGCACGCAGTTTTTGAACGTAACACTACAGAGAAGCGTGCCATATAGATTGAATGTTGATTGGAAAAATGAAGACTATTTTACTTGCATCTATTTTGCCTACGGACTGTAGCTTTTACGCATGCAAAACTTGCTTATTCTACCGACGATATTGGCAATTGGAAAGCTGCTACAGTTTTTAAAAATGTAGTAGTAGTAGTAGTAGTAGTAATAATAATAATAATAATAATAATAATAATAATATTTGGTACTTTTAAAATAATTCGACATGTTAATTAAAGTTTAATAATGAACAATTTTAATAAATTAAACATAATATAATGTTTAATTTTCTAATATATTTTTTTAATAAAATAATTTTATTATTTTTATTAGAATACAAAATTTGGTGTTTATTCAAATTTTATATTATTTGCTAAATATAATGAATCAATAATAATAATAATCGTTGTTGTTGTTGTTGCTGTTGTTATTATTATTTATTTGTTTATTTATTTTTTATTATTACTATTATTATTATTATTGCTATTGTTATTATGTTATTGTTATCTATTATTATTATTATTATGTATCTCTATTTTTATTTATTATTTCTTTTGTTATAATTTAAATTGATTGAAATGAGTTGTGCTTCACCTTGTGTTTTTATAAATGGCATTATTTACAATATTTGTTAACTGTTTCTTTTTACAGTGAAAGTCATTGAGTTTCTAGATAACACTAGCTCCAATTAACAATCCGCTCACCTTACCCCTCACCTTAAATGTTTTAATAGCAGTTTCTGTGTTCCAAAAAGGTGTACAGATTAACAACAAATGAGAGTAAGTAAATGATAATTCCATTTTTGGATGATCTATCCTTTTAACAATCCCCAGGGACACTCGGTACCCTTGGCTGGAGATTCCTGGAGTAGGGAAATTTATATTATAACCAATGCAAACCTACATTTTATCTGAGGACAGGGAACAAAGGTCTGAAAATAGATGATAAACCAAAGCGCATAAATTCAGCATGGGGCAATCGGGTGCAGTTGTATGCGTGTTTGCGTTGGGGTTAGAGATTGCGATAGCCCTTTTCTCCTTAAGAGATATGTTTTCAGCACAAGGAGCCGATTCCCGTGAGGCTGGTGATCCTTTTTAATGACAGGGATTCATCTGTTAGCGTCCCTCAGGCCCCACGCGGCTCCCAGCAGCCCACAGTAAATGGGCGTCAGTCTCAGGAGAGCACACCTCCTCAGCCCCTCAAGATGCCGAGCGGGAGTTTAATTACTCCTGCGGCCACAAACCACAGCTTACACGCTCGCATTACTACACAATCCCTTCATTCGATGTTGTTTTTAATCATTTAAGGCAAAAATATCACTCTGGAGATGCCAGTGCTAAAGCGAGGATAAGTTCGCACTGGTGTATTTTTGTTTTAACGTGTCATTTTAAATTAACCCTTTAAGACCTGCTATAGAACAATTCCGCCAGGGCATATCTTAGTATTTTTACATGCTGTGATGTCATTCTTTTGAGTATTTTCAAATGCCATATATCAATAAAATCCTTACATCCCCAACTTTAAGTTTATGTATGTCATAAATCCATATTAACTAGTTAAATAGCTTAAAAGTGCAATAAAACACAAAAAATTTAAAAATCGCTTAGTTTTTATTTTAGTTTTACTATATACAGAAATAACACAAATGTAAACCTCAAACTTGTCAATGTAAAAAACATGCACAAAACCCTTTGAGACTATATAAAACTGATTTGGACTAATTACATCAATTCGTTTGTGAGATACACTTATTTTTATAAACAGTGTAGACAGAACAATTCGATTGATGAACAAAAAAATCTCTACAAATTACCACAAATCGGTGAGGGTTCTGAGGGCTTTAGTGTTCAAAACGACATCAATGTAAGTAAAATAATAAGCACGATTCAGCAATACAGCAAAAAATGTAAGTTTAAAGGTATAAAAGTTTGATGTTTTAGGCATAAAAGTGAATCGATAAGAGTAAATAGTGCGTCATACTATCGGGATTATTCTGTGTTATGTTTATATTCATACTCAAAGCAAAGCATTGTTTATGAGCATATAATACTCAAAAGCAAAGCATTTATAAAGAATATACTAGCATGTCTTGGAATGGATCTAATCCTTCACAAAAGTCAGCTTCGTCTTTACTGGTAACAGAATCTTGAGCAGATGATGAGTCAGAGAATTCCTTGTTTGACGTGAGTAATAACTCCAAAACATCGGACTATTTTTTTGTTTGTTGTGCGGTCACGACTCCATGCCAGTGTGTGTGTATCTGATTTTGTGCCCGTATGTGTAAATGTGGATGTGTGTGTGTTATGTGCATGTGTGTGTGAAAGAAATTATGACTTTCCGACACGGATAAAGTGAAACCGCTACGAGAAGAGCGCACGCACATACATAGTAAAGCGCGTGCATGTTAAGTATATCAAACAGCGCGCTGAGTGACATCACCACGTGAGACAACCTGATAGGTTCACAGTGAACACGAGGTAATTACGTCACATACATAGCAACCAATAACAACCTTTATAAAACATATTTGCAAACGCGTGCTATGTAATAAAGTGTTTTTTTGTTGTAAACATTTTAGGCTATTTGTGTAAACTCATTAAAGAATGAAAACATTGCAACAGGAGACTGTTTTGGGCTTGATCTGAAAGTATAACGTCTCTGATTTCATATGCAAAAAAAATTATTGCTCTACCTAAATGCTTTCGGTTTTTATTGGCTTTTAAACAGAGACACGCAAACCGGAGCGCGGGCGCTCCCGCCGGTCTTAGAGGGTTAAAAATGATTTATGTCCATACTGTTATCAATTTCCTGTCGAATTTACAGTAACTTACTGGCAGCAATTTACTGTAAATCAAACTTGCAGTAAAATAACTATATAATATAATATAGGATATTGTAATATTATACTATATATCTTACAGTACCTGTATTTACAGCATTGTAAATCTTTACTGTTGTATAAGCAGTATTTTTTTTCTCACTTGCAATATATTTTCATTGAAAAAATTATTGTTCTTTTATCCATTTACTGTAAAACCGTCCAAATGGTAAGTTACCGTATTTGTATCTGATTGGCGAGGTTTGAGCTTCTTTTCTTTTCTTTTTTTTTCTTCTGTATTTCGATTCACAGCAAATTAAAAATACCAATTTAATGGTGCCAATAAGATAATTCCCTCAGTAACATGTATACTAGTCACGCATTAATAACAATTCATATTACTTTATTATATTGTTAAACAGTTTCAGAAAGATCTTCATGCACACTACACAGCCAACATAACAATTGCATATGATTGTTTTCATGGGCATCACGGTGGCGCAGTGGGTAGCACAATCACCTCACAGCAAGAAGGTCGCTGGTTCGAGCCCCGGCTGGGTCAGTTGGCATTTCTGTGTGGAGTTTACTTGTTCTCCCCATGTTCACAGGTTTCCCCCACAGTCCAAAGGCATGCGCTATAGGTGGATTGAATAAACAAAATTGTCCGTATAAAATGAGTGTGTATGGGTGGTTGCCAGTACTGGGTTGCAGCTGGAAGGGTATACACTGTGTAAAACATATGCTGGATAAGTTGGCGGTTCATTCCACTGTGGCGACCCCTCATGAATAAAGGGTCAAAGCTATAGGAAAATGAATGAATGAACTCTGCATTACATGCATTTATATCACCAAAAACTACATTTACGTCTAGTTTTTGTTATCAATGCAGGCGTATTTTGCATAAAGTCTATCATTCTGAAAGTGATTATAGCCTGTGTTTAAAAAGAAAAAGGCTTGAGGTAAAACAACATTACAAAAAAAATCATTTCACGACTCAGTTCGTTGTTAACACAGTGCATAATACAATGAAATAATATGTTTTTAAGCCATTTCTAAACGGAATTCTTGTGTGGGTAAAATTGGTGGTTTTAGGTATGCAGCGACCTCCAGCAGTTCTAGAAATTAAATAAAGAAAACATGCAGAGTGCATTTTCTTCCATCTCAGCTTCTTCGAGGTGGCAGAGGGACTTGTCACCAAAATGAAAACGTATTGTAATGCTCTTGTGATCTGACCTTGATGAATCGTGCAAGGATACGTCATAATCCAGAACAATCAGGAAGTAAATATTCCAAAACTAGTAAATAAGTCCACACTGAAATGCAACCTCAAAATTTTATAATAAAACTGAGGTCTGCAGGATTTCCAGAAGTCTGTGTTTTTGATAGTTGAAGCTGTGGAGTAATGGCAGACAGAACCGTGTGTTTAAAAAATGGGAAACACACTAGTGTAAATGTAGTCTGAGAAAGCAGGAGACCGTGAGGGGGGTTGGGCTGGTTTTTGTGTGAATGGGGGTCGGGCTGAGGGTGCTGGCCTTCAGGGACGAGAGAGGGCTTAGAGACACGACTGTGGATTACTAACTTGACTAAAAGGCTAAACATCTTTTCAGTCGAGTCCTTCTGGTCTTTAAGGTCTATCCCTGCTGCTTTAATGAACTTATTTAGACGCAGTTCAGTTCATCCACCGCTACTTAGAGGAATTAGGCTGCAATTTGTTCTCCTTGTATTTGCCCACTGTTTTAAAGCAATGGTTTGTGCAAAAACTGAGGATTCGTGTGTGCTAGAGTAATTAGGGATGTTAGAGAGATAATCTTGTATTTTAAGTGAACTGCAGATTCCATTACTTCATCGCGATGTTCCAATTAGCTCATTTAATGTCAATATTTCATGTTAGCTACTAGTGTTCTGCCTTATGGAAGTATTGGACTGTCAGTTCTGGCAGATGATAGTAGCAAATGATTTAGATACACGATTTTGAGGGATTTATATGTAGTAAATGAGTTTCCATCAGTTTATATTGGATAAACTGATAAACTGAAAATATTTTATTTTATTTGTTTATATATTTATTTATTCTTTTATTTATTCATTCATTTTTATTTTATTTAATTTAATATTTTATTTTACATTATATTTTATTTGTTTTTATTTATTTATTTATTTTATTTAATATTTGTTTTTTTACATTATATTTGATTTGGTTTTATTTATTTATTTTATTTTATATTTTATTTTGCATTATATTTTATTTGGTTTTATTTATTATTTATTTTATTTGCATTATATTTTATTTGTTTATTTATTTATATTTTATTTTATATTTTATTTTACATTTTATTTATTTATTTATAATTATTTTATATGTTTTATATATTTTTAAATTGTTTATTTATTTATATTTTATATAAAATAAACATAATGGCATACTATAATTTTTAAATGAAACAATTTTCTTTCATTTTTTTCCATAATGTAAGTAAATAAGTTTCCTGTTTTGTTAGTGTGTGTTTGGTCATCATATATTTTCCCTCTTATTGATTTTGTCTGTGTAATGAAAGTGGGTGGGGCCAGAAAAAGACTGTAATTATCATTCTGAATAGCTTCTTTTGCATTTGAAAATACAAATTGATAATGCAAAAAACATATTGAACTAGTCTAGCTTTATTAGTGACCGTCAAACAGTGTATTGACATATTGATTCTTTCTTATAAAGTAGTTTCTTAAATATCCTGCTCTCTTCTGGAATAACGTTGTATGTTTCCGTATCGTTTTTAATCTCAGACCTCACTATATATCTCATTTATCAAAAATCAGTCCACATGCTTGCTTCCTCCTCATGCTGTGTGCTCTGTTAAATGTGCGAAGACAGTACACTAATGTTTGTTAGTTAAATGTACTCCCCGTGATGTAATGAGTGGCAACCCAATACGTGCTGCATGCTCCTTTTTAATTACCGTTAGTCCACTCGCTGTCGTCTAATGAGGTCATGTCAATATTGAGCCTTAGACTTCCCTCTGCTGTTAGGAGCTTCCAAAGAGATTGCTGCATTATACAGCAGTCTGGCCGATGATCTTATTCAGTGTGTTTAGTCATTTCTTCACTTCTAAAAAGCTGACAGGGTTTACAATATCAGTTTTACATAAGCAGATAATAAAGTCTGCATTACAGTCTTTACTGGTATTTTTTGCAATAGTATCAATAATGATAATTCATATGTATGCATTGAGAGACAAAAAAGTGCCATGTCTTTAGAGAGAGAAGTGTTATCTTTCCTATTTTTTGCAATGAGGCTAATGTGATGCCTGTTTCATTCATACTGAAAGCTAGAGGGCACCCATAAACTCAACCTAAGGACCACAGAAGTATAAACAAGCTACGATAGAAATGTTAAGATCATACATAAAGGAAACACATGATTATAAAAGTTTATGATTTAATATGGACATTAATTTATTAGAAAATACGGACATACCCAACTGTTGTTCAAAAAGTGTCATTTAAATAAAGTTTACAGAATTATAAGAATAAAGTATATTTACAATGCAATGCTAACCATAATAGCATTTAGAGATGCATGGAATACTACAATTTCGTTCCCATCAATGAATCAACTAAATTCTTGATGTTAACGTAATTGTTTTATGTTCAATTCATTTAAATTTGTAAAAACATTTAAGTTAACTCAATCAATTTGTGTCAGGACAACATGAATGAATTGTGTGGATCAGGATTTTTTTTTTTTTACAGTTTGTGATATGACACCATGGCTAAAACTAGAGATGCAACGATTAACCGGTTTCACTATTAACCATGCTTTACTTTGTCACGGTTAATTAACAGTAAAGGCTTCTCAACGCTGCATTCCTGAACAAAAGCACAACACTGCTGCAACTAAAAGTTATGCCAAATGTGCCTGAGTGTAAAGTTCCGAGCTTGTACACAATACCCACGCACACTGGATTAAAGGCTGATTTTAATTATGGCTAAAGCTAACAACTAAGGGCCGTTCACACATCCCATCTTTTGCGTGTGCAAATTTGTTATGTCCAATGAAAACATTGGTAGGCGTGCACACGGCGTGACATGCTCATGCTTTCCAGGCGCTCATAGTTGAACAGCGTGAGCGTGCTGCGAGTCATGTGATAAGAACTGACCAGCCAGCTTCCTGTTTTGTATGGAATATACACATTTCTACTCCAAAGAGCAAAAGGAAAATACCAAACATTTGTGTAATGTTGACAGAGATTGCAGACAGAGGATCAGCAGCCTTTGACGACATTTGTTCTTTTTAAAGGGAAATACTCAGATAATGTATAATAATACTTAGATGTAGCTTAGATTTACATGAGACATACTATTTTTTTATTTATTTGTTTTTTATATTTATTTATTTGTTTTAATTAGTTCTAATGTGATGTCTGTTTCATTCATACTGAAAGCTAGAGGGCACCCATAAACTCAACATAAGGACCACAGAAGTATAAACAAGCTAAGATAGAAATGTTAAACTGATCAGACATGAAGTGAACGCATGATTATGACAGTTTATGATTTATCAGCGTATCTAAATATTTTACACTCTTGCTAATACTAAGTTGTAACCCAATGTTGGCTCAAATACGGACATACCCAACTGTTGTTCAAAAAGTGTCATTTATATTAAATTTACAGAATTATAAAAATAAAGTATATTTACAATGCAATGCTAACTAAAATAGCATTTATAGTGTATAATAATACTCAGATGTAGCTTAGATTTACATAAGACAAATACAATTTTTTTTATATATTTTTTTTATATTTATTTATTTGTTGTTCTGTCAATTTTTTCAGTGTAAAATTATAACTTTTGTTTAAATGCCACAGTTATTTTTTATTCCAAAGAGAAATGCACTAGTGTTTTTTTTATTATGATTATTTTGTGCTGTATTAATTAGTTAACACTTTCAAATAAAAGGAGTTTTCTTGTGTTATTTTCTGAACTAGTAGTGTTTTGAAATTAATGAATGTATAATAATCGTGTTAACCGTGATTATTCCTCAGACTATAATCATACAACCAACATCTATAATCGTTGCATCCCTAGCCGAAACCATGGCTGATGTTATGCCATGAATTAGGAGTGTTAAGATGTCAGTAAATGTCTTTGTTTGTAAACATGCTTATGAACAAGTTGCTTCACACGTTTATTCACTGGCATTGCACTGATTTTTTTCTCATCGCAAACTACTTGCAGATTGCAGAGGCTGATTTTTATAGTGTAGATGTCAACATTATTTTAATGGGAAGACTAATTATTTTCATAGGGAGAGTTTTAACTATTAAAGGGCAAATAACAAGATATCCCCCCATTCCTAGCACTCTTACTCTTCTGATGTTTACACTCGCAATTGAATCCGTCTCTCTTCCTTCGCTCTCTGTCTCCTGCTTTCTCAGTCTGCTTGTCTCGGTGAGAGTGTTAGACGTATCTCTTGCTGCAAGCGGGCTCTCGGGGGCCTGCTCTGGGTGGCTGCCGCCTGCATCAAGGGGAATTTCTGCAGACATTGCACAGGCTCTCAGATCATTACCAGGCTCCTTCACTGAGCCTTTGTTCCCCCCCACCCTCCGCCTGCTGACACGCGGCGCTCCGTCGACTTGAAGACCAACCACCAAACAGCATCTCCTGACGTAGAGCCATGCAGAGGACAAGCCGACTGTCACTCCTCCGCTCGTCTGTCCCTCCCTACCCTACACGGTGTCGTCTTAAATCTGTTCATCTGTTAACAAAGCATCAGACAGCTTATTATGAAGGTGCGAAAAGCAGAGAGAATCACTCCACATTCCTGCATTGAGACGCTGTGTCAAAAAGACATTTTGAGTGCAAGCTTCTAAATGACAGCTCAAATCTTTTGTTTTAAATGCTTTAAAGAGTAAATGTTTTCATTAATTTTGATCTTATGCTGTTTCAAATTGATAATAAACATGCAAATTTGTGCACAGTGCACATTTTAAAATTAGATGAATTTATGGCTGTGTAGTGCAATGGGATATTGAAGGTTAATATAAATATACATTTTTAAGATAAATATTTATTGATAGTTTTTGTTTGTTTTGGAATGCATTTTACAGATATTTGTAATATAAAGCAAATAATTGTTTAATTTATTTTCATATTATATTATATCATATTATATATCATATCTTATATCAAATCATTTATCATATCATATATCATATTTTATTATATAATATTATATAATATTTTATTTTATTACGTTACATTACATCACCTTATATTATATTATTCATTCTCTTTTCGGCTTAGTCCCTCTATTAATCAGGGGTCACCACAGCGGAATGAACCGCCAGTTTATCCAGCATATGTTTTACACAGCGGATGCTCTTCTAGCTACAACCCATCACTGGGAAACACCCATACACTCTCATTCACACACATACTGTACACTACGGCCAGTTTAGCCTACCCAGTTCACCTATAGCGAATGTCTTTTGACTGTTGGGGAAACCGGAGCACCTGAAGGAAACCCATGCGAACACTGGGAGAACATGCAAACTCCACATAGAAATGTCAACTGACCCAGCCGAGGCTCAAACCAGCGACCTTCTTGCTGTGAGGCGATTGCACTACCCACTGCTCTACTAAGCCACGTTATGTTATGTTATGTTATGTTATGTTATGTTATGTTATGTTATGTTATGTTATTGTTTTATTTTATTTTATTTTATTTTGTATTATTTTAAATTAATATTTTATATTATAAACAAAAAATATTTTATTATATTAAATTTATTTTGCTTTAAAATGTATTGATATTATAATCTAATATATATATTAGATTAATATAATTTTAAATATCTCTATTGTACATACATACAGATATACATGTAAATAGTATTACCATGTTTGACAAAAATATATTTAAAAATAGATTTAACATGTATTTATTTTTTTTAATAAAATGTGTTGTATTTTTTTTGTTTAATATACTTTATTTATGTAAAATATGTATATACATTTATTTTCAATTATTCATAAATATAAAGACTGACAAAAAGATTACATGCTTTGTAATGCAAATAAGTGTGTAGAAAAATTCTCGCATGTGTCTGTCTTGGGACGAGTGCCTCAGCCAGTTGTCTTCTTCATCCTAACTGAACAGCAACACGGGAGCTTAAGTTTCAACCTGCACTGTTGCCTTGTGTGCTGGGCCCCTGTCCGGGTTCAGAGGTCACACTTGTGAGGCATGTGTGTGGAAGAGGGGTCTCAGTTTGGGGCCCCCAACCTCACACAATACGTTCGTCAGCAAATCTCTTTGTTTTCTCTCCTCTTAACCGCTCTGTATCCAAGGAAATGTTACAACAGAGAAGAGTCCTTGGTTACAGCATAAAAACCTATGGGTGTATCAATCAATGATGCGTTTGCCTTGATAAATTTGCGGTGCCCATGACATGCCTGATTATTTTTTCCTCTGGTTCTTTAGCCTCTGCTGCTCCTGCGGGAGCCTTGCGTTCTGTGTACATGTGTGCGCGATCGAGTGCGTGCGTGTGTGCATCTGTGAGTGCTTCCATATGTCTAGACAAGAGAGGAATCCCAGGGGCCCCACACGTTTAGACTCAGGATATTAAATGACCTAATGGCCATGTTATTTGTGTAGGATTCATTTAGAGAATCTAGCGAGGAGCATTAAATCATAATGAAGAGGGTATGAATTGTGATGGAAGGTGGAGGGAGGACTGCGCTGCTTTGCGTGTCCAGGTAAACATGCAGCAAACACTGCTGTTTAAAGGGGACATGTTATGCCCCTTTTCATAAGATGTAAAATAAACCTCTGGTGTCAGCAGAATGTGTCTGTGAGGTTTCAGCTCAAAAACCCCCACACATCATTTATTGTAGCCCGATCGGGTGTTTTAGTACCCTTTAAATGCAAATGAGCTGCTGCTTATCAGAAGAGGGCGGAGCCTTTACACACTGTTCGGACACTGAATCTCATGCAGCCAAAATTTTAGAAATGACCTGCAGCCATATGAGGTTACAACTTCTAGACTGAACCATGATTATTCTAAGTGCTCAGTGGATAATTTTATAGTTATTGTGTAGTAAAGTTGATTCAACTCATCAATGTTTGTTCCAATTTACAAATAAAACACAATTAGGGCTGTGCAATTAGTCGCTTTAAGCACATGCAATTTCTAAATCGCAAAGGCTGCAATTTCATCTGTTAGTTTATTTTGATTTCTGTTTACGTTCTTGTGCGCATGATTTTAATATGTTAACCAATCAGAGCTGACGCAGTACACCGGGCAATTACAGCTAAGCCAGGGGTGGCCAACCTTGTTCCTGGAGAGCGACCCTCCTACAGATTTCAGTTGCAACCCATATCAAACACACCTGCCTGTAATTATCAAGTGCTGTTCAGGTCCTAATTATTTGGTTCAGGTGTGTTTGATCATGGTTGCAATGGAAATCTGCAGGAGGGTGGTTCTCCAGGAACAGGGTTGGCCACCCCTGAGCTAAGCTAAGCGGGAGAAAGATGTTAACCAATCAGAGCTCACTCCGCGCAAGATGAAGTTGAGCGGGAGAACCGAATAGGTGGTTTTGATTTACGTTAGTTTTTATTTATTGTTAAGACTGAAATTGAGGTTAGTTCATCTTTATTTGTTCATGTTGTCTGTTTTTAAGTTTATTACAGTTTTGTTTATCAAGCAGTTAGTACTACTGTGTACAGTATGTTTTTAAACTTGCGTTGAGGTTAGTTAATCGTCAGTTATTTTGTTGTCCGTTTTAAGGACAATTTTACTACAGTTTTTTTTATTAAACTTATGTTATTTAATCATGAAATGTTTTGTTCTGCACTTCTTGTGCACTGAATACAGTTAGAATGTGTGTATGTAGCGCGTTTGAAAAAGCAAAAACAGTTGCCAAAATCGCAAATAAAATCACATTCGCAATATTCCTTCCATAATCGCAGTATGATTATTTTGTCCATGTTGCACAGCCCTAAACACAATCATATTATCTTTACAGAAGAGATGAAAAGGTGGTCACCTAATTTTTAGTGCATAATAAATGAGCGTTTCTGAATCATGCTGGCAGAAAGCAGATAAAATATTGGCATATCTCTGCTCTCTTTTGAATAGTCACAATTGTTGCGAAACGGCATATATTCATATTGTACAATATGCAAGACGACAAGCATGTTTAAATTCATAGTATTCCAAAAACAGTTGTTGAGAAGTACCCGGATGACCTATTGCTTCCACATCAATTCACATCATACGGTGGATGCTTTATCCCGTATTTTATTTTATTTTACTTTAGCCAAATTATCTGCACCGCATGTTAACAAGCATATTCAGACTCATACTTTAGAAACGGCATTGAATTGAGCATTGTTGAAGCAGTCTGGCAATTGACAATACAGGGGGAATTCAAAAAGAATACCACAACTATGAAAATCTGTATTTAATCAAAGAAACATGATGGAACATTGGGTAATTAATCAATTTGAAGAGTACTTAAAGTTTTTTTCAGCAGAAAACAACTTCATAGATGTTCAATATGACCCCCTCCAGACTAGACATGAGACAATAACCGTTTTCAAGGTAAACTGCGGTTTGGAAAAGTCAAGGTTTTAAAACCGCCAACATTTTCTGCTGTTCCATTCCTAAGGAATGTGTAAGACTTTTTATTTATGTTTTTTTGTTTAGTTTTTTAGGACAACAGTATATCCAGCAGAAAAGATATCATAAAATGCCATTTTAATTAGTAAAGAAATCAATGTTTTTGAAACAAATGAAGACGGCAGAAGTCTAATACATTACAATGATTTAGCCTGACATGTTCACTCTTCCAAATATTTTAAATGTCTCTCAAAATAAAATATAAATTGTGTTCAAAGGGGATTTTTTTTTAGCTTTTTACCCAGATATTTAAAAAGAGCATTTTTTAGAGCAGTAAACACAATGCTGTCAAACTGTGATATTTTTATCCAAGGTTATCACACCGTCAGAATCTTATACTGACCCATGCCTACTCTAGACACTCGAGTGACATCAGCCCGTATTCTTTTTAAATCAGCCTGTATATGTACTGTAACAATTTGCCGACATGCTTCAGCACATTTCCTTCAAAAATTTAATTCAGCACTATGTCCTCAGTGGAGACACACATGTTCATTTGTACATGTGTTTTTGTTTTCTGGTGCAGATATTGTAGATCTATAGCTGCTAAAGAGAGTAATCACAAAGATGACTGCTGCAGCGACACCATGGGTGGAAACATGTACATTAAGGGGTGGTAATATATGATAAGATCCCTTTCCTACATCACTAGGGAAGTGAAATCTGTGCAGCTTGTTATTTTGCATGCTTGCAGAGACCTGCTTACTAAAACAAACTGCTTTTTTGCAATTTTATGGGTTGGTGGATGCACTAGGGACCCAAATATGGCACTTAAACATGGAAAAAGTCAGATTTTGTTGATTGTGTCTACATTAGAAGCTCCAGGCTGTGACCTGAGTGCCCAGACAAGTTTCAACAGCCAGATGTAGATGCGACGTGACCCAAACTGGAGGTATGTACTTAGACCTCTCCAGCAGTACAAAAAATGATTAACAACTGAACAAGACAGGGCAGACATCCTCACTTGCTTGGTTATAAGATTCAAATCCTGTTAAGAGGCCCGGATATAACACTTTTGCTTGACTTGTGTAAACTTGAGTGGTTTTGTCATTGCACGCAGATTCAACTGTGTGTTTGGGGACTGCCCTGTCAGGTGATAGCTGAAACATCATTTTGCTGAAGTCGGAGCCTCATTAAGATGAGAAAGAGAGAGAGAGAGAGACTGCTTTTCAGACACTTTATGTAATGACTGGCTTTGATGTTCTGGGCAGGCTAGGACAACAGTCAACTTCTAAAAAAATTCACTCTAAAGTATGCTTACCTTTGCACAGCATTTGTGATCCCATTAGAAGACTGTGGTTTTATTCTAATATGCTTATTTGTTATTTAAGGCTTAAATCCAAAATCGTTTATTACTATTGTTTTGTATGTGTGTTATGTGGATAGATCAAATTTTGTAACAATATAAAATTAGATTATATTCAACTTATTGTCATTACGCATGTACAATATACCTACTAACACTCTAGTTTTTCCTGGGAGTCTCTTTTATTTCAAACCTCTCTCCTGCCACCCTCCCATTTTGTTATTTCTCCAATAAAAAAAAAAAACTCCCGCAATTTCACCCCCATGCTTTTGAAACCCGATCATTTCAGAAACGGACAAACGCAAGAGTGAAGCGCGAAAAAAACGAAGGAAGCCGGAAAAGTCAAAGAAGCGAATTATTTTTTCAGCGAACATGAACACTGCCATGTTTAACTATTATCATCACCTTTTGGACTTTTATGAACTCAGAATGACGTAATTACTTTCTAATGGTGAAGATTATAGATACAGATGAGAGGTTTGCACTGATTGTGCACTATATTTTGTGTTGTTTTTCAACCTAAATAAGGACTAAATGTATGCTGTGTGTAGTTTTTCTGTAATTGGTAACATATCGGAGACTATAAGAGGCAGTATGTGTTTATATATGTTGCTTTAATTTATTTTATATAATTACAGACGTTACTGCAGGGTATTTTGCATCATTGATCTGCAGTTATAATCAAATCTTGTTCATAGAAAGGTTAGTAATGAACATTTATACCCAAGTAATTGTGTATAAAGCACCTGTTTTGTGAGAAGTGCATTTCATTTGATATGTGAGCGACCTGTACAGCTTTACTGCAGACATTTTTCTCGAGCAAAATGACGTCAACTGGAACGTTCTGTCATACACCACACCCACCAAAAAAGTACCACTGGCACTCTGTTAGCAGTGAAAGCGCAAGCCTGATAAAGATGACCCGTACCGACCCATACTGTACCACTCAGTGGAAATGGGCCATTGCTAACTTGGTTCTCAACTGTGTTATTCAGATAATTCTCCTAATTTTATTTTCAGAGACAAATGTATGATGTATGATGTACTAGCACAAGGCAATGAAATGCAGTGATATATTTAAAATATGTATGACATAGATTATAGTGTAATTTACAGGTATATTATATGTTTTGAAGTTAAATATATTTTCAGCACACACATTTCTCATTGTTGTCAGTGTTGAAAACAGAAGCTGAGGGTCCCTTAATATTTCTGTGGAATACTTTAGTATTATTATTAAGTATTATTATTTAGAAGTAGTATTATTAAGTATTATTATTATTATTAATAAATATTTATTAAGTTGAATAGCTATTATTTTTTTAATTACTGACAAAACAAAACTTGTATAATTTTATTAGACAACAGCAGTTTTCATCAAGTTAGAATCTATTTAAATTTTTGAAAGTTTTGAAAAAAATCTGCATCAATTTTCAAAAACAAAAAAATGATAAAAAATACTTAAGCAAACTTTTAACCATCTAAAACGGCTGTATTACTATTAAATTGATGCCAATTGTTTATTCTGACCTGGTTTAGTGTGGAAAGACAGTTACACATTTGCAGGATTGCAGATGAAACTGTCTGTGTTTGAGCATGTCTGCTTCTGGATGAACCAATAGAGTGAGCTTTAGATGTAACTTCCTGTTTGTCTGAACAATGGAGGACTGAAGGAAGGTTCAGGAAGCCTGCTTTGGAAACAGTTAAACAGTCATTATATAGCCCCGTTCGGTGCCGCTAGTGGCACAGAAATTACACACTGCTGCTTTAAGGCCATTAAAGTTGGTTTACAGGCCCCGAGATACCAATAATTACACATAAATGTATAACACTTATATTTAGCTCCTGCGTGGACCTATCAAATTCATCATTCCTGTATTATAGGACTTTTAAAAGAGTTTATCTAGGTTAAGCAGTAATGTGCTGCTCTGTTATGTGAGGCCTCTCTTTTACCCAAAGCTCCTCGGCTAACAGGAACTCCCTTATTTCCTGAACTCCCCTCGCCATTTCACTCCCGTGCAAAACATACACACAAAGCCTCAGGTGTCACCGTATCCAGAGGCCACAGTTAGCAGCTGTAGAAGTGCCAACAATATGTCTGTTAATGTCCATGTGCTGACAAAGACTAGTAGCAAAGTTTCTAACAGCAAATATGTCTAACAAGAAATATGTCTGTCCATGTGTCAACACAGACACAGCCAATCAAAACATTTGATGTGGAAATGATGTTGAGATCAGTGATATTTAACAATGGGTCGAACCAATGTGTAAAGCTCCTTTACTGCAACCAAAATCACATACTAAATAATAGGTAATAAACATGTAAGTTAGAAACTAGTGTAGGGATTATTAAAATATGGCACATGATTAGATTTTTTTCTGGTATTTTCAAACTCCATTTGGTTGAGCTTATGCAGATCTGTTGTCTGTTTGTGTTTTTGTGGGAAGGGGTCATTCACTGAGCCAAGTCTGAGATTTTTGTTCCCCATAAGTGTTAATTTCATTCATTCATTTTCTTGTCGGCTTAGCCCCTTTAGTCCCGGTGTTGCCACAGCGGACTGAACCGCCAACTTATCCAGCATTTGTTTTACGCAGCGGATGCCCTTCCAGCCGCAACCCATCACTGGAAAACATCCACACATTTTCATTCACACACATACACTATAGACAATTTAGCTCACCCAATTCACCTGTACTGCATGTCTTTGGACTTGTAGGGGAAACCGGAGCACCCGGAGGAAACCCACGCAAACACGGGGAGAACATGCAAACTCCACACAGAAATGCCAACTGACCCAGCTCGAACCAGCGACCTTCTTGCTGGTAGGCGACAGCACTACCTACTGCGCCACCGTGTTGCAAGTGTTAACTTCTCACAATAAATTTAAATTAGCCTTGTGATACTATGACCCCAATCTATGATTGGTTATATCATAGAAATTATAATTTTTTCTTTAATTTTATTAGTTTAATACTGCAACCCCTGAATATACGTATTTTTCATGGGGCAATCTCAGGCTTTTTGGGAGTGATACTGTAAAGAAAAAGGATAAATAGAGCACATACTGAGTTAAGCTCTGTATGATTGGTGTCACAGTCAATAAGTCAATCTTTTTTTCAGATATTCCAAACATATATTTTAAACAAGACATTTTATGACATAACTTCATGTTATTTGTGTATGTCACATTATTTTTGTAGTCTAAAGTCTGTTTTATACTTCTGTGTTGAGTGATCGGTGTGACCCATGGCAGCTACCTTGCATTTAGCATTTAGACTTCTGCATGCTGTTTGTGTTGCTCTGCAATAACACTTCCGAAACACTAGTTGGCAGTAGGTTTTTATGTTCCTTTGTATTGAGTTTCTTCTCGGGTGTTTTGTTTTTTCTGAACACTACTTTTTATGTACAAGTAGCTAAAACTCACTGATTAAGAGGCAGGAACCGGTGGACATGCAACAACTTTAATCATCTAGAGCTCCTTCATGGGACTCGACACTTGTAAACATTCGCTCCAGTGGGTTCACGAGGCTTTCGGTTCTGCGCACACTGGTCACAGCTATCAAGCCAACCAATCACAGAGCTTGCGCTATGCATCGTTGCAACATGTAGTTACATTATTTGAGAGATGCGCATCAGCGTCGGCCAAGACGAGGGCTATGCGACCATGTGGAGGCTGTGCCAGAGCATATGCCTGCACTTCACTCAGAAGTATAAATCAGCCCTAAGGTGTATAACGCCTCCATGTGAATCAGTCGAGTTTCTGGGTGGGCATTATTCACACTTCCGAGTAATCAAAAATGGTAATCTAGATCATAGGTAAAAGATCACTTCAGATTGCTGATGCAATTGTACTACAAGTGCTCCAGTCAGCACTCTATTCATTTTCAGGCTCACACACATAGCATGTAAATTAGCCACGCCCACTTATTTACATGTTGTGGTATACACAGAATAGAAACGTCTATTACGATTGACAATTTATTCAGCGGTAATGAGATATACATCATACCACCCACTCAGCCCAATTACAAACAGTATCAATATGTGTAGTTTGAATGAATTTCAGATATGCATCATGTGACCTTGGCATCACTTCCCTTCCATTCCCAGCTTTTCTCCTACAGCCTTATAGGATGACAAAGTATCCATTGTATTTTTTAATAAGTAGTAAGTCTATTTTACTGTAAATTCTAACATCCAACTCACCTCACAGTCATGTTTGTGGGATTTTCACTCACTCTATAGCATGGAAGTAGGTGCATTCGAAGCCTGTCTTTGGTTTAAGCTTTATAATTGATCCCTGAGTCGAGGTTGATGTTTCCTTCAACAAATGAACAAGCAGGTGATTGATATCTGTTAAAAGCCCCAGGCATTGACTGAGGCTGCAGAAAGAGCTGATTAGCGAGTCGTGCTTCAGCCCAGATGTTGGACAGTGTTGGAAGTGTTTTCATGAGGTTGTGATCTGTTGATGTACATGTTAAAGGTCTAGATGATAGCTGGGGTAAAAAGGCAGAGTGAGTGAGAGGCAGAGATAGAGAGCAAGCTCTTTGTGGAGCTCTGTGACACAGGGTTGTAGACCTCTGCTCCAGGCTGATTGACCCTCCGTCCTCTGGCCAGTAGATGTTGGAGTTTCGCCTCATGCTCTATTGATCCTTGTGAGCTCACTTCACTCAAAGCCACATACACTCGCTCCAAAGAAAAAGAAAAAAAAGTGGTGGCACATATTAGTCAGGGAACATGCCAACTCTCTTCACACCTTTGCTTTTGCTTATAAAATCCTATTCTGTAAATATATACATTTTTATTTTAAAATTAACCCTAAAAGAAGATAAATGTATTTATTTATTTATTTATTTATCTTGTATATATATTTATCTTGTTTAAATATTTATCTTCTATATTTATTTATCTTCTATATTTATTTACTGTATCTTTATTTATTTTTTGTATTTATTTATTTTTAGATACTTTATCATCTTTATTTGTTTATTTATTTATCTTTACTTAATCATTAATTAATTAAATTTATTTATTTATTTTTGTATTTATTTTTAGCTACTTTATCATCTTTATTTGTTTTAGTTATCTTTATTTATTTAATAATTAATTTATTTGATTGATTTATTTATTTATTTAGAAAAAACATGACTCACTGGCAGCTTTTGATTTTTATTTTGTTTTTTATAGCTATAAAGTTCATTAAATGTTTTAAATTTATGCTTAAAAATGAATAGATATGGACATTTTAAGGGAAAATGCCATCGGTGATCACCATGTATGCAATAAAAATAATTAATTTAGTTAGTTTTGTCTTATAGACATTTCAATTTGTTTGAAGAAAACTGTTTATTATTTAGACTTTGGAGAGTATATTTTAAATTAACTTTATTATTCTTGACTTATTGGCAACCTACTTTTTCATGTTTTAGGAATAAACCTCACTATGTCTTGTAGATTTATGCTTGGAAATAAATACCAGTGGGACAAGAAAAGTACTTAATTTAAGATTTATTCTCCATGAAAACAAGTCGGTTCATTTTGCTTTTCAGGTAAATCTATCTTATGGATTAATTTTTGTAGGTTTTCCTTCTGGCGTGCATGGATTTACTGAAATATGCATTTTTTCCCCATGCATATTGCATAAATCGTCATAATTTACACATGATTACAGTATATATTAAGACTTAGTGATGTATCTGAAAATAAATCACAGTATTTACTAATTACTAAGTTTTTACTAATCATTTACTACGTTAACTAAGTGTTTCTTGTTAGTTTATTTTTACTGAATTACTGTTACATTTTGACTCTATTGACAAGGTTTAAATGATTGTCTTTTTGATTAAAAATCAAATTTTTGCATTGTAACGAACAAATATAATCCTGCTGAACAATATCTATATGGTAGGTATAAATGCTGTAAATACATCGCCTGGCTTCAGTTGCATGTCGTATTTTTGTGTGTCTGTTTGTGCTCACTGAGTGCAAGTGTTTGCTTCTGATTGTGTGTATGTTTGTGTGTGTGTGTGGTCACACTTAAACAGAGTTGAGGGTGGGGAGAGAGGCAATAAGGGAAGAATGATTACCAGACAGGCCTCATGCTCGCTGCAGATATGCAGGCCTAGCAGTATTTCGCCTCTGCACAGTGTCAAGCATATTGATCAGCCTCTTGTAATAGAGAGAGGGCAGTGTGCAAAATCAATGTTCAATTTTTTCCTCCCTCTCTCGCTCTTTCTCTCTCTTTTTCTTTCTCTCCGTGTCAAACTACCTTTCTAACTTGCGCTGAAGCTGATTCACATCTCTAGCTGTTTATTCTGCCACACTTACGAACGATATGATGGCGTAATAGGGATTTGAATGTCATCATTGTTCCATTGTTTGACCTTTTCTGCTTCAAAGACTTTAAAATGGAAAGGAAAACCCAATTTAATATGTGTTTGTGCATTGATAATCTTCAGTCTGCATGTTAAAGGATGGAAATGAGGTGTTGGTGTAAAAGCAGACAATGCTGATGTGTTTTAAAGGGTTAGATCTCCCTCATATCATTCCAAACTGTGACTTGCTTTATTGTACCAATGCAAAATATTTATATATATTTTTTTTATTTAAAAATTGATGCTTATGTACATGGCTTATACCAACATACCACACCTGATAATGGAGAGTTGTGAACAGGCCCTGAGACTCTGTGTGCATAATTTTAATAAAAACAAGCTTAACAGATTGGAGAAGCAAATCTAATGCTAGTATTATTTAATGAAATCATAAAAAAATTACAAAAAGTATTTCATAATTTTGTGTGATTATTAATAATAATAGTAACAATAATAATAATAATAATAATAATAATAATAATAATAATAATAATAA
>CAIGQQ010037872.1:4750705-4773727 GCA_903798035.1 Danio albolineatus | reverse complement strand
AATAATAATAATAATAATAATAATAATAATAATAATAATAATAATAATAATAATAATAATAATAATAATAATAATTATTATTATTATTGTTGTTATTATTATGTTATTATTATTATTATTATTATTATTATTGTTGTTGTTGTTGTTGTTATTATTGTTATTATTATTATTATTATTATTATTATTATTATTATTATTATGTTATTATTATTATTATTAATACCATACAAAATTATAATTTTACAAAAGGCCAATAAAATGACAACTCTAACATTTATTATTTTATAATATTCATGTAATATTTATTATTATTTATCTACTAATAACTTTAAAACATCCAACTACAGATTTTATTTTTTGCTGAAATTCCCAATGAAAATTTTGACGCATGTTGCAGTTTTAAATGCTTATCATAAGCTACTCAAACTCACAGCATTTGCATGAATGGTTTATGTGAAGCGGCATTTAATGCTAATAGAGCCGCTCCAAGATGCTGAAGACAAATATAACGAGCTACTCGCATCAAAAGATGTAATTAAATGTCTTATAATTACAATTTCAATCCTTACAATTTGATAATGGGACAAAACCATATCACGTTTTCATGCATGCTAAGAATGAATTTTAAAAAGTTACTGGTTAACTGGCGAGCAACGTTATTTCCCATGCTCTGATTTTTGCACTCATTTAGCAAGCATACGTTAAAGTGGATGATTTGGAATTTGTTTACACCTTAAAATGAGATCAAGTCATACAGGTATGCAAGAACAGTCGATATTAAAAGTCGATATTAAAAAATGACTATATTGTAATTCTTCTGAGGTGAACTATCCCTTTAAATAGCCTGTCCAGTCTAGTCCAGTTCCAGGATAAAATCAGGCATCTTTCTCTGTTATGCAAGTGTTCCCGTTTGTTCTCTTTCCCCCCCCTCTCTCTCGCTCAGCGTTTGATACAGATTATAAAAAAGATTAGGTCTGGCGTTACTGTCCCAGTCTGTCTACCATCAGAAAATAGAATTCATTTAAGTAATCCAGATGGTTTTCCTCAGTTTGTGTGTCTGGTATTTGGCCGGCAGTCAACAGCTTTTAGCAGCTCAGGGTGAGCTTTTGTGTTTGCACAGAGTGTCGAGGACTATAACAGAGCCACTGCTCACACGTTCACCGGCATCATCTCCGACTACGAACAAACGCACACCTGCTGCTGATCAGTAGCTATTGTTCAACTCTGTAAAACACAGCATCGGATTGTTTTCACTCTTCATTCTGACGCTGCCCAGATTGATTTGTTCTGTAAACCAGTTAATGCGGCTAAACGCGCCTGTATATTATATTCTTATTGAGGCTTGCCTGTCGATATCCATTTGGCTGATTCATCGATTGGATTCACAAGAGAGCTCATTAGAATATAAGGATGCAAAATAGTTGATCTTGCAAACCAAACAGCGCCTTTATTCACCTTTCTGTCATGCATGCTTCAGTTCATTTCTCTCTAGACTCTTTGTTGCGCTCATGTAAATGATCTGGCGTGGGCCGCCGTGTGACCTTATGGCAGTGTGGACCCCATGACATCAGTCAGCGCTGTTGGTCTCGAGGCTGCAGCATCTTAATGAGCGTTCACCGTGCCAGACTTGGCCAGGCTCAGCCTCTCTCTGGTTTGGTTTGGATGGCGGCCTGTGCTCCTCCAGAAACCACCCTGCCCCACTCACAGCCCCACCACAGATCCGCCCAGTGGGATAATCTTTCCCCACTGTTGCAGGAGAAGCTCAGAGACGTGATCCCTCTGCGAGCAGATGCCCTGTCTGGAAGGCTCCGGGCCCCGGCGGTGCGGTGCAGTGCGGTGGGTGGGTTTGGCCAGAGCAGGTTGGGTTGGGGCTGGCCGTGTTGGATGGGCGATGATGAATGGGGCTCACCTGGTGGTCTCTGTGAGGGCTGGCAGGCTGCGCCGTGGGGGTCTCCCACCAGCCTGTCCCAGGCAGCGTGTGGCAGGAGGCAGCAGCCAGGGCCACATTAATCAAACCCTCCACCTGCCTCTTTTTCACTGTCTCGCTCTCGCTGTCTCCCTGCTCGTCTTTTTACACATTCTCCACCAGAACAATGAGGCTTTGAGCGGAGCCAGAGCAAGGCCAGCGTGTCTGACAGTGGCCATTTTACAGCTAAACCTTGGACTTTTTTTTACATTTTTGTATTAGGTGTTTAATGTTATTACAGCAAGACGAACATTTCTCTCCTCTGTCATGTCTTGGAGCATGTATAAAAGCTAAAATAGACTAAGGTTCCTTTAGCACTTAACATTGGTAGGCCTTTGCCCTGCTCTGAAGTCTTAACAGCTTTGGCTCTGTAATGCTAGAGTTAGTGACACCTCCTTTTGAGGTCACTGAACACATAATTGGGTACTTAGTGGGGCCCAGTGCTTAGCGCGGATGGCTTAAAGTTATGCGTCCAAACACCGTGGACAAGACAATTCAGCAATTTGATCATATTGACTTTGTTTCTGAATATTTGAAAGACGAATGACAGTTATTTTAATAATACTTTATGTATTTTTTGTTTTGTATTTTCACTTTGAAAAATATTAGGGATTTCCAGATCCGATCACGTGATCACGTGGTTTCAGACTTGATTGGAATCAGACGTTACCTCCCGATCAGGACTTGAATATATATGTATTATTTTTTAACACATCTATAGGTATGTGGTGGCACACAGAAACAGCAACACGTGCAGCATGACGTTACTTTGTTGCAGAGATGCTATTGGTTAAATGCCAGCAAAGTAGAACACAGAATCAGCTTGAATCGGAAAGCAGAAGTATATGGTATATTGGGTTTAGGGGTGGGGTGGGTAGACGTTAATAAAATACAATTAATGGGAAATGTAATAAACAATGTAAATAAATCTCGCCAACTTCCGGCCGCAACCGGATCTGATCTAACAACCCGAGTGTATTTGCAGTCTGGAGGTGTTACTAAGTTGATGACGACAACATTGCCGTATCAAACTGTGAAATATGTAAACTTGGGATTGCAAGAGGTGAAGAATTTATGTTATTTTTTATTTGATTGTTCAAGCTACCTCACAGAAGTATCAGTGAGGTATCGGATCAGGTTTCGGTATGGGAAGGTACTAAAAATCGAGTGCCTCGGACTCGAGGGCAAAAAACCTGGGACGTCCCTAAAAATATTGCATTTGTATAGTAGAGCTGTGCAATATGGACAAAATAATCAAATAATCTTTTTTTTTTTTTTTTTTTTTTTGAACGAATATTGCAATTATGATTTTATTTGTGGCGCCACGGTGGCGCGTGAGTAGCACGTTCGCCTCACAGCAAGAAGGTCGCTGGTTCGATCCCCGGTTGGGGCAGGTCCCGGTTGGGCCAGTTGGCATTTCTGTGTGGAGTTTGCATGTTCTCCCCGTGGTTGCGTGGGTTTCTTCCGGGTGCTCCGGTTTCCCCCACAGTCCAAAGACATGCGGTACAGGTGAATTGGGTAAGCTAAATTGTCCATAGTGTATGTGTGCGAATGAGGATGTATGGATGTGTTTCCCAGAGATGGGTTGTGGCTGGAAGGGCATCCGCTGCGTAAAACAAATGCCGGATAAGTTGGCGGTTCATTCCGCTGTGGCGACCCCGGATTAATAAAGGGACTAAGCCGAAAAGAAAATGAATGAATGAATGAATGATTTTATTTGCTTTTTCAAACTCGCTACATATACACATTCTACATGTATTCAGTGCACAAGAAGTGCAGAACAAAACATTTCACGATTAAATAACATAGTATTAAGTTTAATAAATAAAACTGTATTAAAATTGTCTTTAAAACAGACAACATAAAATAAATGAAGATGAATTAACCTCAGCTCTAGTTAAACACACACTGTACACAGTAGCACTAATTGCTTGATGAACAAAACTGTAATAAATTGTCTTAAAAACAGACAACATGTAAAAATAAGGATGAACTAACCTCAATTCCAGTCATAACAATAAATAATAACTAACGTAAATCAAAATCATCTATTTGGTTCTCCCGCTCAACTTCGTTAACATCTTTCTCCCGCTCAGCTTAGCTGTAATTGCCTGTGTGCTGCGTCAGCTCTGATTGGTCAACATATTAAAATCATGCGCACAAGAACGTGAACAAAAATCAAAACAAATTAATACATAAAATTGCCTTGCGCAATTTTAAATATTGCATGTGCTTAAATCACGATTTTTTTTGCTATTGCGATTAATTGCACAGCCCTATTGTATAGTATATAATGTGTAAAATATGTCATAAAAATCAAGCGGAGTTCTTTTTTGGGGAGAAATAAAAATAAATCACTGTTTGTTTTGAATAATATGAAAAAAAAAAACCTAAAATGACACTACAGCAGCTATTATTGAGGACATTCAAAAGCCAACATGAAATGCTCAATCGTTATGAAATAAAACATAAGCAGCATCTCATCCTAAATGATTATTTACTGCATGTGAAATTGACCGTTGTATCCCTCGTGATTTTATTATTTTTTTTGGAGGGGGAGAATCAGATGAGCACTCGAGCCTCATTAAATAAACATGCTGTGTATTGAGCTGAGCAAGCCAATTAGCTGGGGCTTCTATTCGATCGCTAATAATTGCTTGCTGTTTGCAATATCACCAAGCCCCACCTCTCCCTTGCCTGTTTGGTTTTTTTTTTGGCTTGGCTACATTCATACAGTATCACAGTATTGTTGTCAGCCTTATTTTAGAGCGCTAAATACGGTTATGTTCCCATTTTCTGTGACCATGCTGACTCAATAAAATTGATTCAATCTGCTCCTGTAAACTATTATATGAACAGGACGATTTTAGGGTCACACCTGTTAGTAAAAAAGATTTTCAATCGCAAACACGGACTGTGTGAAAGTAGCCTTTGTAATGTGATCACTTCCACTAGTCGGCAGCTCGAATCTAACACTCCTTCAGCATCTCAAACAGACGTTGATGTCAAACGCAGGCTGCCTGATTCTGCAGGTGGCAGCCAGACCTCATTATCACACTCGTCTCCGCGCGCGTGTTTCAGAGCAGGTTTGGAGATGAAGGCTGAGATGATACAAAGTGATCTATGTAGAAGCAGCCTCCACGCATCAGCTTCGACTGCGCGCATGTCATCTCTATCGTGAGGGTTGCAACATGGGTTTCAGACATCAGTGGAGCAGAACTGATGCTTTGATGCTAAACTGCGTCATCAAAGCTGGATAAATAGTGTTTACAGATACAACCTCACTCTTCCAGGATCAAACAGACCTTGTACAATCAAGCACGGTGTCAGACGGCGTTAGCTAGCGATGACGACATCTGCAGGCCTGGTGGTTATTGCGATCGGTGTAGCTAAATGAGGGCAGTTTATAAACATCGTCTTTTTTTTTCTTTGTTTCTTTTTAGCAGAGGCTGTTTTGAAGTAGCGCTAGCTGGTTAATCGTCTTATCTCCTTGTAATTAAGGGCTAGACTGGCCTTCCATGCTTTTCTATTTCAATCATGCCAGAGAAACTGTGAGAAACAAACAGAGACGCTGCCATACGTGACTCAATTAAGGAACGCTGTAAAGGAAATCCTAAACACAACATTTTAGGGATAAACTCTTGCTGTTAACTCATAAATCCTCGAGCTCATTCTGTTAGCGCATTCAAACACTTTAAGATTTAAAAGTAAATCCTGGAGATCTATCGTTGATCTTGTTGTGTGAGAGTGTAGACGTGTGGAAAACTTTTCTCTCCGTCTACAGATTTGTCAAAACGCTTGATTTTGATTTGGGCTCGGAAAGCTGGCTTTCCTCTCAGGAAGTGTTGTTCCTCTCCTTTTTCTATAAACAGTGGAAAAGGGACTTGAAGAATATGTCCCAGACTCACTATTTCCACTGTAAACACTGTGCTGTTTCCATCCACAGCAGTGGCTTTCGGCTGGGTCTGCCCAAGGCCCTTTTCTGGGGAAGGATTTTCCAGGGAAGAACTTTGTTTGGATTTTATAGCAGCATTGCTAACTGCTATCCCTACAAGGGTGTGGATGTTTATCCAAACTGTTGTGTAGAGTTTGTGTCCTCAGTAGATTTTGGGTACTGAAAACCAGATTTTGTAAACGGGCCTGTTAGGCTTTTCACTTTAGACTTCCTTCAGCAGGTTGCTGTTTGAGCATGATGAAGTCTACTTTAAGGTTTTCTCTGTTAGCTCATAGCGTTTCAGAACTTTCTCAAATGCCTTGGTTGTTGTCACAGTATCCTAAATTTGAATAGTTACTGTTGTGTTTTAGTTGTGTTTTCGTTATTTCTTAGTGATGGTGTTGCACGGATCTAATATACTGATAACACATGCAGTTTCCTCCTAAGCTGTTAACATTTACAGACATAAGCAGCACTGTGGAAAATTGTTTGCTTTTTGACGTGAAACACTGATGTGAAACATTTCATTTAATGTAATACTCATGCTGTCTAAGGCCCTATCCCAATTCTACCCCTTAGCCCTTCCCCTTACACTAAAGTGAATTGGGACACCCCTACTTCTTGTTTTGCGGGTTTTCATGAAGGGGTAGGAGTGTCCCAATTCTCTGGCTGCACACGAAAGTCAGGAGATAAACAAATTAAGTTTTTTTTTTTGTCATTATTATGAAGTTTTATGACAAACAAGCATATGTTTTAATACATTCATTACAGCGTTTGTGTTTTACGTCATACTTAAAAAAAAAAACTATTGTAAAAAAAACTATAACATTTTTTCCCTGCTGTCGATAATCCTTAATAATAACTCTTGTATAGTAGTCCCGCAACATACTTTCAAAACTTAATGTAGCTTTCGTATAGATGAATATGGCCACGGTGTAAATACAGAGTACAGTTACAAGCTTATTGCCGCATTATTTCGTTATGATAACATGACATTGTTGCCTTCATGATAACATATATTGTTGCCTATTGTTGCCTTCAGTGATTTTTTTAAAGATCAGTACCAAAATAAATAAAAGTCCCAGTCGCTGTGGTCAACCTCATATGAAGTAAGACATCGCGATGACATATTATGACGTGTACAGGTGTTGTAATGGTGTCCCATTTCTTAGGGGTAAAATGAAGTAGGGGTAAAAAAAAAAATAGAATTGGGATTGGGCCTAACAGTCAGCTTTCGGTGTGTATGCTTTTTACATGCACTTAGACTAGACAAGGATTTAAAATGCATAGATCTTTCAAATATCCGCTACTTAAATCTGACGTCACATGAAGAAGCTTCCGCATCCAAACATTCTATCAAACTGAATAGGAAGGCTCAACAAATGGTAATAATAAACATTTACAAAACGGTATAATAATTTCAAGAAGCATGATCGCTATATATATATCTTCATGACTAATATCAGATGGCCATAAAGTGATTTATTTTTTATAAATTGTTAAAATATTGATGTCTGCGATGCGGCAAGTCCAGATACTGTTGTGTACATCATGGTTAAAAAATCACTTTAATGTGTGATATGACTAAAAGTGGTCATAAACAAATATTTTCTCAATTCAACTGAATAGTGGCTTGGACCTGGAAAAAGTCTTCCATACGTCCCAACAAGCGGATTTTATGGTGCCTTTAGGAAAGAAAGAGTGATTTGAATTTCTTGCTGACTCATACAAAGAAATGTACTTGAGTGGTAATTTATACAAATGCTGTACATTCACTTGACTATTCACTTGAGTACTATTAGTAAATGCCAGTATCTGTCTTAAGCAAGTTTTTTTTTATTGTACTTTATATTAATTTAGTGAAGTTTTATAATACTTTTTTTCAGTTTTTGTTTTTGTAAATCTACCTATTAATTTCATTAGCTAAAAAAATAATCTATCATCCATTACTGCAGCCACAGTAGCAAAAGTGAACCATCTTCCTTCTTTGTTCCCTCCTCACACAGACTTGATCTTCCGCTTTCTCAGCAAGTAATTAAACTGTTGTGTTAAGACAGCGAAAAAGAAAGAGAAATCACCAGTATCGTACACCGGCTATCTGACCGATAGTAGAAGGTAAACCTGCGTTTGAGGCCGGGAGAGCCATTTGTGTGCATCGTATCAGCCGTGAAAGAGGTGCTAAGATGGACACTCTGTATCACCGCCGCGCCAAAAACTAATCTAAATGGAAAACACATTGTCTTCATTATTTTGCAAGTGCTGAAAGAACATTGTTGCCTAGTAACTGGCAGGGGAGGCCGAGGGCTGCTTCAGGGCCAGTGAATAGAGTACAGGAGAGCCCACTGCAGAAATGGCCAGTTAGTGAGTGTAAAAGTGCTGCTCACTCATGTAATTAATTTCAAGGAGGATTGGTGTGCGAGGGGGAGGAGGGGGTGCAAGGTAACAGATTTAACATGGATCCTTAGGAGAACCCTTCGGCGTGAGTCAAATGGCAGCCCCGGAGCTTGAGAGAAAGAGGGACAGTGTGCGGGGGTAAGATGAGGGAGTGTGTTTGATTAACAGCAGCGATGATGACATGCTGTTTTGCAAACATGCGGCTGAAATTGCTCGCATCCATAAAGCCGTGGCTGCCAGGCATAGCTTGAGTTTTTCTCTGGAGGATTTTTTAACGAATGCCAAGAAAGCTGTTGTTTTCATGAGGTGGTACCAGACAGCGCACGCACGCATGTTAGGGGCTGAAAAAAAAAAACATAGAAGAGCTTGATGAAAAAATAATAATCATATGAGGGGAAAATAGCATCAGTTCATATCACTAATGCCACGAAATCCAGACCAAATCCATCCTGTGCTCGTATTTATCTCGTCTCATATTTTGAATACCAAAAGGATGTTCTTTTCAAGCTGTCGGCTGGGATTCTGGGAATCCCGAATGATAAAGGTCTTGCCAAGTGGGCGGGGCTTGACGGTTTATTTTCGAATGAAGATTTGTCAATCAGCTCGCTGCTCGGTTCATTTAAAGGTCCAGCGAAGAGCTTTGAAATGTGAATTTACTGAAACATGCAGAGAGGGTGGGGCATTTAGTAGCTCCTCCCTATAAAAAAAAAAAACAGCCAGTAGGGTTTTGTTTTTTCATAGCCCACCGTCAGGTGCGTTGAGGTCAAGCGTGAACAACAAATAAGAAGCGTCTTAAAGGGAGCGGGGCATGTTAGATACTAGAGAGCATTTGATAGGTCAAGATTTGATGCAAAACTGATGTATGAGGTAATGAAAAAAAATGTTTATTCATTAAGTAATATACTACAAGCTTTTGATGTTTATATCTTCTAGAATTTTTTAGACTGTTTAGTACCACACTAGCTCATAGATATTTTTAAAGTCTGCATGAACCGGAAGCTGCGATCATTTATTTATTTTTGTATTGTGACCCAGTTAATAAAGAAATGGAATTTTAAATTGGCAAACAGTGGGTGTGGCTTGTTTTTTGTACTGCAAGCTGATTGGATGTAGTAAAGTAGGCATTTTATTCAGAAGTTATTTCAACTCAACAAACTCCTCATTTCTGTTTGTTGCCATAGCGCTGTCAAAACTGACAATTAGAGGGATGTGGTTTAGTATGTTAGCCATGCCTAAAATCTCCAAAGTCTCTATAAGGCAAGTCATTTCTTTGATACACCTCTTGGCAGTATGCTCAGGAATTCTGTCTGAATGGGAAAACATCAAATTCTCCAAAACTGTTAGCCAAGCTTACAATTGCATTACACATTTGGAATCACCAATAAGATTAAACAACAACTGTCTCATGGGTTTCGTTTCTAAACATCCAAATCAAACAAAATCGGCATATTTTGTAAGTTGCCCAGCTAATGCGCATGCATGCAATCAAATGGAACGAGATCACAACACCAACCTCATTTATGACCGATTTACACATTATTATCATTTGGATAATGCTTCATCAGATCACGCTGGTTTTTTCAAGTAATCCACAACTTGGTCTTGATGGTGAATCTCCTCTAGAGAAGACAGCAACTCTTTGTTTGGGTGTTTGAATAATTACTGTCATGTGATGTGAGTTTGACAGGACGGACTGTACCTCGAGTTTGTTTCATACAGATTACAACCCCCCCCCAAAATTTAGTATAGTTGGTTCAGAGTACAGATTTTAAGCTTTCAAGCAAGTATTCGCTGAGTTTCCAGTGGGTTTGTTGACCACAAAAACTGTCGTAAAAACACACAGTTCAGAGCTTTTTCCCCGGATGAATGCCAGTCTATAGCAATCGATGATTGGCTTCTCTACTAGTAGGCAGGGGTTCATTCGCCATATTGACTGTTACAATTTTCCCAGCTCAAAAGTGTATGATGGACATGTCTTGTGTATTCTATGGTCTTTGATACCTCAGACAGACGCAATCTGAGAATTTAACGGAAAACAAATATGTAATTTTAGATTAAAAAGGGCAAATAATAATTATTTTTTTCTTAATGACATGCAGAGATGAATTGTCCAACACAAAATTAGCTATGTGAGCTAACAAAATCCATATGGTTAGTTTGAGTTCATGTGTACTTTAAGACTAACAAACTGATGCTAACATCTAAAAAATGTTATTTTAATTTCATGAGACCCTTTAAAGTTGGTATGAAATGGAAGAGGCTGCTATTTGGTGTGTTATATATCGTGATATTGAACATGATATTGTGTATGTGGCCTTCAGGATAGTGTGATTTAATATCTAAACTGTTGTGTATGGCTTGTCTGTTTGTATTGAGTTGGTGTTGGTTAATGATCAGCCGGTCGGTCGGTTAATGGGAGATAGTGAAGCGCAGTGGGCTGGTGATCTTCTCTGAGAGGGAGGACAGTGGCGTGACGCTAATGGCCTCGGCGCTTGTGTGCGAAGGCTGTTTGTCATGGCCATTCATGTCAGGGTGTAATTGGTTTACCTGGCCGTGTGTGTTGTGAGGGTTGTCTGCATAGCTAAAAACAAATTACCCACCGCTGACCTTTTGGTTGCACAGACCGCTTGGACACACAGAGGAGATGGGAGTAGGGAGTGTGTTGGAAAAACAGGGTCTGAGTGGTATGATGCTGCCATTACTTGGCTCGCTTCTGTTTGAAGGACAGTGTTTAAGGGAGAGATGCTGTTAGGGATATTTTTTTAGAGAAAGTCCACAACGTATTTTATTAAAATAAATGTTTTTTTTTTGTTTTTGTTTTTTGTGTTGTTTGTTTTGTTTTGTGCTTTGCTTTTTTTGTTTTATTTGAATTGTATTGTGTATTCAATTTTTGTACATGCATGTATATTTTAAATAAACTTTATTTTCGTGTGGTCCAAAAATACATGGTTTTTAAATAACTTTTATGTCAAATTTTAAATCTTATATCTTTACAAATATAATGTAGTAATATTATATTTTTTATTGTAATATTGCTCATACTTTAATATTTAATAATATGTCAACATTGTGGTAATATTAATAATAAAATATAAAATAGAGAAAAGTTTATAAAATTTTGTTTAGTGTTTATTTATTTATATAGGGGCGCCACGGTGGCGTAACGAGTAGCACATTCGCCTCACAGCAAGAAGGTCGCTGGTTCGAGCCTCGGCTGGGTTCAGAAATGCCAACTGACCCAGCCAGGTGAACATGCTACTCACTACGCCACCGTGGCGCCTTATTATATTATATTATATTATATTATATTATATTATTTTATTTTATTTTATTTTATTTTATTTTATTTTATTTTATTTTATTTTATTTTATTTTATTTTATTTTATTTTATTTTATTTTATGAATAAAAAAAACACAATATATTAATCAGAAAACCTTTTATAAGAAAAGGTTTCAAAGTCTCGGCTGATGATGCTGATGATCTTGATTTGGTTTGTTGATCGGTCCTGCTGATCTACAGGTATATGCTTTTTTCTTTCTAACCCATGTTTGAGTGCCTTGATGGAAGTATTTGTGCTCTGAGCATGGTTTGATGGCGCATGTTTGAACGAGGGTTGCCTTTAGGGATATTTATTTGAGTCAGTTCACAGCATGCAATGTTTTAAAAGGAGCAGCGGCACAAACGTCTCTCACAGACCAACCGTCCCGTGCTCTATTCGGCCATTTGTAGATGAAGGCGACCACTGCTTTTGAAAAGCACCACTGCTCTGCTTGCACCACTTATCTGTCAAGAGCAGTAAAGGGGAAGAGAGGGATGCCATAATTCCTGGCTTCCTGCATGAAGGATACAATATCCATTTTGGTGACAGTGTAGATGGGCCTCAATTTAAATCCTAATCCGCGGGGGCCGAGTCTCCGTCAGCCGGGTTGATTCTGTGAGCTCCAGGCGACGCCACACAAGTTGATGTTCTTTGTGAATGAATGACACTTTCCTCCACATTCGGCTTGCACAATTCTGTCTTTACTGGCATGTGCAGATGACAAAAGACCTGATTTTTTTCATGTTTTTGTTGCATGCTTGCTAAAAGCACTTCCTGATTATCTCCAGAACTGCTGATTAATAGCTTACTTGATGAACACAGAACTGTTTTTTTTTTATATCATTACATTTTTAATGCACACGCGCACACACATACAAAATTTTATTTAATATTAACACCATAACTAAGATTACGAACAAAATCATTGGTAATAAAAGTGTTGCTGGTAACCTTATGTAAATAAAACAAAACATAATTGTAGTTATGAATATTATTACGTATACTTAACAATATCATTAATAGTTCATAAAGCATTCAAGAATTTATGTATTTGTCATTTATGTAATTTAAATAAATTTGATTCGATTTTTATTTAAAGGTTTAGGAAAATATAGATATAATATGTTGTATATATTATATTAATTATGTTAGCAGATACATGTTCAATTGTTTTTCATCCATAATTATCTAACCATTATATAAAACATTAATGAAATATGTGAAATATATTTAAATTTTATATTTTAATTTTATACGTGAATAATGTGATTTAAAAATATAAATTTGAATCTCTGCTGTTAAATATGGTTCAATTTTGCATAATGAAGAAACATATCAGGACAGGTCGGAGAACATTCTGCTTTATCTTCTTTAAAACAAAAGCAATCAGTCAAACACGCAGGATCAGTGTAATATTACATTATTTACTGTCATAGATTAATTATGGAACTTGTGATTTGCCAAAAAAATACACCTGAGAAAAAATAATAGGTTCAAATGTCCAAAGACTGACCGTTAGATACACCAAAGATTAATTATCTAACCCGTTTTAACAACAGAGATGCAAGAGATTAGATCCAGTGGCAGGTCTGGCGGCGGGTTCGCTCTGGCCGACATAAAGCTTCGCGCTCAGAGGGGAGCCGTTCGCGGAGCTGCCGCTGACCGCCTGGAGCTTCCAACATTTTCAAAGATGCGCTATCCATACACATAAACTGCCAATTTGACTTTAAAATAAATACATTCTTGCTTGGAAAAACTCTTAAAACTTGATTTTGTCACATGGTTGATGAGTATTTTTCTAATTTTGCGGATTTCCCGTCCGCCATAATCAGGCCTCATCGATTTCATGTGCAGCACATGCTATTTGCTATGGTAACTGTAAACGTTTGGGAGAAGCGCATTTATTTCGAACTGTGATCAAAACGGACTGGAACTACCTGTGCGTTTCAACGAAAATAATGCACACCCTCCAGCCAATCAGAATCAAGAGGTTCAACTGACCATGGAATAAATATATATAAATATGCAAAATTGCTCTGCTGTGAAAAGTGGTGAGATTAAGCAAGATGATTAGACATTTTAAAAAGCGAGCAATTGCTCCATATTTTAACTTTCTGTACAGAGAGGTTATGTATTAATCTTCGATTGGTTTCAATGCATCACGTGATGTGATTTCGCAGGCCAGATTTCACCAAGCTTGAACTTTGCAACGCAGTAAACTGTGAAACTTGTCGCAGCTTGAGCTTGTGTTTCTGGTCTGGCGCATTCTTGTGCGTTTGAATGGAAGTCTATGGGGCAAAAAGTGCAGTGTGATCACCTTAAAATTGCACTTCAAGCTGAGTACTAGTATCAAGTATTAGGTACAGTGGTACCTCGCTATAACGCGGTTCACTTTTTGCGGCCTCGCAGTTTCGCTGATTTATTTCTTGCTATTTGGCATGCTTTTTTTCTGCTCACCGATCGGCTGTAGACCATTGTCAATCAATTTCCTCCGTACCGTGTCTCCTGTGCAGTACAGACCACTTTCGGTAACACACTAAAAGGCAGAGGAAGATGCTAACCATCATACAAAAAGTTGAACTTCTAGACATGCCAAAGGAAGGTAGAAGTTACGCGGCTGTAGGGTGCTATTAAGGAGTAAATAAATGATCAAATGGTGTTGATCTTTGGTTTCATTTTATAATACTGGACTTATTTTTCTACGAAGGTTTGAACTTTAAGAGTGTTTAACCGAGAGAAAAGTGTGAAAATGTTAATGCCTGTCTAAGGAAAGTGTGTAGTGAGGGGTTTTATGGCCTTAAAACCTTTTAAATAATTGTAAAAAATAATAATATATTAATTATATAATAATTCAGGAGGGCTAATAATTCACTTCAACTGTATATAACTTGATCAATGTAAATGATTAACAGTTTTTTGTTTGTTTGTGTTTTTAACAGGTCTGAGCCCTACTAAAGCAGTCAAGGCCTGGCCAGAAGACCATGTGCTAATGGTGAGTTTGATGTCAGTCAGTTTCACATTAATCTCATTAGCTGTGCCATCCACCTGCTATTCAAACAGCAAAACCTTTCCTCTAACGCACTGTACTCAGTTCTCTAGCACTTGTAAACAGGTGTAGCGGTGATGAGCTTTAAGCATTGATTAGTCTGTTTAATTAGTGAGTGAGATAATTAAAACACTGTATTTTCAGCTCGCTTCATCACCATATTTTTAAAAAGATGATAGAGAGTAGCAGAGTTACACCTTATTGACAAGTTCTATTCTTGGTAGTTTTTTTTTCTCTGCTGCTAATAGTTTATTTTCATTTAAATTGGAGTTTTGCGCTAATTAGATTTGTCTTATGAAACAGAAGAAAACTCTTGCACAGCGGGAGCTGCGAGCAGGAGGTCGGATGTTGGAGATTTTTTGGTCTCACTTGTGAACAGTAGGAAAGTGTGTGACTGTTTGATTCACCCTCTGCTTCTCATCTCTTGTCTGGGTGTATATAAATCAGGGGGAACGTCTTTTAGATGTGATGTGCTTTTATTTTGGTGCTCATATTTCATTTCGATTCAAATTTAATGAGACAATTGATACAAAAACAATCAATCAACCACTATTAAATGAATATAGGCCTAATGTAACTATTATAATGTTCTTTAAAAAATTTTTAATGCATGGTACGATGTCATTTAGTTAAATTTGGCTCACTTTCAAATTAGTACCTGGGAATTTTTAAAGTACCATCTTCCATTACAAAAACTAGGTTTTCACTAGTTGGTTCAAGAGAATTGTTACGATTATGTCATGGCATGAGACACCAGAGCCTGCAGCCACTGTTGTATTTTTAGTTCACACAAAATCTGTCAATCAGCCTCCCCTGAAAATGCTGTTGCCTCTATGTTATTGGTTGGTTTATCATGCATTTGTTTATGTCCTGTCATATTAAGTCAAGTACACTTCTTCCTTGCCTCATTGGAAATTAAAGAAGCCCATAATCAATATGGATTTAGGTCATCAGAAGAAAGGAGCAACTCATCCTAATGTGTATAGACAACAGTATTTGGATATTAGAAGTCAATATTCTCAACACTCACCTATCTTTACAGATGGTTCAAAGGTAGAAAATGGTGTAGCAGCAGCAATGGTAACTGGGCAGCAACATTATGGAATCAGCCTGCCTAAAGAATGCACAATTTTCACAGCTGAAGCCTATGCCTTACTTTTAGCATTGGAATATATAGAAAATGTCCAACAAAAGAAGTCTATCATTTTCACAGACTCCAAATCATGCCTCCAAGCTATGGAATCTTCAAATAATGATCATCCTTTGATTGATAATATTTTAACTAAAGTTCATCAATTACAAAATCAGTTTTATCACGTCATTTTTTGCTGGGTTCCAGGACATGTTGGACTTTCAGGAAACGAGCGAGCTTACGCAGCTGCTAAAGATGCTTTAAAGCAAGCAGTGATCAAATGCCAAATTCCTCCATCAGAGATGAGACCTTTTATCAACGTTTACATTTTAAACAAGTGGCAAGAAGAGTGGGATACATTGGAAAATAATAAATTATATGAAATCCAACCTGAAATCTAACACAGAATTTTAAGACATTTTAAGACAAGATTTGATCAAGTGGTTTTTACTAGATGTCGTATTGGACACACAAGACTAACGCATGGTTATTTGCTCCAAGGTGAAAACCCTACGCAGTGTTTGTACTGCACAATTCCACTATCTATAAAACACATTTTACTGGACTGTCCTGCTTTTAATGACTCCAGAAGACTTTTTTATGAAATGAACTCTCTTAAGGACATTTTTAACACAGTGACACCAGAAAAGATTTTAGAATTTTTATCATGTATTGACACAAAAAATCTTATTTAATTTATGTATTCATTTAGATGTTGATTTTTAATTGTATATCTATTATTGAAATGTTTATGCCATGAAAATAGCCTTGGTTGCTGACATGGCATTAAATTAAATAAAATGAAAAAATGATGTTTATGTCCTGTTTATGATGTCACAACGTAGAGGCGGCGTAATAATTCCTCCCTCTTTAAAAGGTACTAAACTGCAGGGTAAATGCAATTCGAGCTAAACTGTACTGAAATCTAGCCAAGCTAAACTATATGATTCTGCTCAATGGAAAAGAGGCTTTAGAAAAAACTAATAAATTGTTAAAAAATCAATAAATCTGTCTTTTTTTTATTTTTTATTTTTTCATATTTTGTGATGACCACATTTGCCTGGCAGCAAGCTAAAAAGAAAGAGTTTGTTTTACGAAGTAGTTTTTTTTTGTTTGTTTGTTTAGTTTATTTTTCATTCTTTTTTCATAACTTTTTTTTTTTTACATTATATGCTTTCGTACTGTGTATATTGTATTTATGTTTGTTTTATCTATACATACTAAAATATTTAAAGGTCCCATGAAGTTAAAATAAATTTTTTTGATGTTAGTATCAGTTTTCTTAGATGTTAGGTATCAATAAGCAAGTGCGTACCAAAACAATGACAATTTAAGTTATATGACAATATATATATATATATATATATATATATATATATATATAAAAGTTACTGTAATATGTTTATTTCTGTTAATACTTTAATACTATTATTTTTGCCCGATTACAATACTACTGTTACAATTGTTCATAATAAATACAGTGATAAGCAAACTGACAAATTAGAATGATTTCCAAAGGATCATATGACAATGTAGACTGGATTAATGGCCATTGCTAATGCAGAATACACAGTCTCATAACTAATTATTTTTATCTTTATTTTAAAATTAGCTTGATAATTATCTAATCATATTGACCTTAAAATAGTTTGTAAAAAATTGAAAACTGCTTTTATTGTAACCAGAATAAAACAAATAAGGCTTTCTTCAGAAGAAAAAAATATTATCAGACATACTGTACTGTAAAAATTCCTTTGCTCATAGAAATATTTAAAAAAGAAAAAAATCAAAGGGGTCTAATAATTCTGACTTCAACTATAAATTTAAGTGGTGCGAGCAAAGCAGTGGTGCTTTTCAAAAGCAGTATATTATATCTTACAATCAAATATATATTTTAAATCACCGAAATATTTAGCAGTCTTACTCTCTTTTACTGCATTTTTGTTAAACACAGCCTACTGTAGGTCAGCAGAAGGAACTGCTTTCAAAACCAATTAAAGTCCAAAGTTATGAACAGCACTCTGAAAACTGCCCTCTTACTATAAATCCATAATTCCTATGAACTCATATAGTGTTGTTCTTTTGGTGTGTGTCACTTGGTTTTACTTTGATTGAAGATGAAGTTTATACACAAATGAAATCTAAGTGAGATTAATAAAATTATATGAGGTTAGTAAACAGCCACTCTTTCCTGTAGATTCTGGCTCTGAGTTGAGCACTAATAATGCTTAGAGCATTTGTGCACATGTGTATTGTTTTTGGAGAGAGCTCCTGTCCTTCAGCATACAGTATATGTGTGTGTGAGTCCAGAGCCCAGCGGTGGTGAACTGCAGCCGCTGATGCTTCAGCACTTTTACAGCCGGCCTGAAACAGAAGGCCGAGGAATTTCTCAGCTTACCTATTCAGCAGTAGGAGTCCTGAAGTGTCCAGCAGCAGCCAGAGCTGATCTAATGCCTGCAGGGTTCGCTTTACACTGGCCTGTCAGCCCCGCTCCATGAACCTAGTGTTCAGTTTTGCTATTGGTCAAAAGTTTAGGGATCAGGAGAGATTTTTATTGTTTGGAAGAACTCATTTTTCCTCACCAAGGCTGCATTTATTTGATCAATAACACAAAATCTGTTTTTCATTGTTTGTAGCATGTTTTAGACTGTAATCTGTTCATGGAGTTCTAAAGGAATTCTTTTATTCCAATCTTCAGTGTCAGAAATCTTTATGATTTGCTGATTTTTTTTTTTTATTAATTGTTTTTATACTGATAATATGATAAGTTCTATAAAGATCGGATGTTATTACTGGTATTCAGTCATCATTCATTAATTACTGATTATTTATTAATTGATGATGATATCCATGTTGATATACATTTTCTCCTCCTTTATAGTTTTGTGGAAATTGTAAAAAAATTTGCTTTGCTTTGATGAAAATAATCAGGACTGGTTTAATATCACCTTAATCGCATCTAAAGTAAAAGTTGGATTTGATATAATATATGTGCGTGTATTATATATACTGCATATATTATGTCTATGTGATACACACATACACAAACCAAAACAAAATGATTTTGTTACATAGATGTTTACATTTCAATATGATTTGTATAATATACATATATAATTGATATCTAAATATAAATAAACATTTCTTTAACTTTTATTTTGGATGAAAATAATCACAATTCATTTTTCCCAACACTAAAAACGATGTAAAAAAAAGAAAGAAAAAAAAAAACCCTCTTTTTTACATATGAGTTTTTAATTTTACAATTAAGCTTAATTTGCGTTTGAATAATAAAAGTAAATACATTAATGGTAATTTTGAATGCCACTGTATCACAGTTGCCACAAACATATAAAGCAGCCCAACAGTTTTCAACCCTATTTAATAATAATAATAATAATAAAAATAAAAATAATAATAATAATAATAATAATAATAATAATAATAATAATAATAATAATAATAATAATAACAACAATAATAATAATAATGATAAAATATTAATTGAGCAGGACATCATCATTAAAATGACTTCTGAAGGATCTTGTGTGGAAAAACTTAAACTTGCAGGGTTAAATAGCATTACTGAATGTTTTGTTTAAGTAAACGCAGCCTTGGTCTGCAAAAGGGGTTATTTTAAAACATTAAAAAAATCTTAGTTACCCCAAACCTTACCATATTGTAAATTGCACTCTTTTATTTTTTCTTTCTTGTTCTAAAAGTCTGTCCTGGAATTCCTCCTCTCTGCTGTCACCCTAAATTAGAAATCTCTGGATTTATGCATACCACAGAAATAATAAATTGGTGGAGTAAACTTCCAGCCAAATCTCACTTTGTAAAGAAGCTAATTGATATGTAAACGTAAGAAATCTCGGTAACTTTCTCATGACAAGTGTTCTGTGGTTTCTGAATCCATTTGAAGGGGTCTTTTATGCTCTGCGATGCTCAGTAGCTTCCTTGCCTTGATGTGCATTAGTGTCTATTTTTAGATGGGAACAGTACATAAGATTCACAATCATGTGTCTCACTGTGACCTGATTTTTGAAGACTTACTGACCATCCATTCATAACCACAGCCTGGAGTAAAGAAAAAACCTACAGAAACAGATGGCGAACAGCAGTGTGTTTGATCAGCTTTACTTCAGCGATTCTCAAACTGTTGAGCTTGTAAAGGAAAAGAAATGGGTAGTTATATTTCATTGAAGTTTTGGGTTGATTTTAGTCAGTGGTGAGGCTTTTTGGCAGTTCTTTGGAATTTTATGAAATAGTTAAATACATCTATTTTGGGTTTATTATTCGGTTTAAAGTAACTCAATATGTTTTGTTCAAATTTACATTTTGTTTTGTTGAAATGTTAAATAATAAGCGCACAAAACACCAACACTGAATTCAACAGCTCAGCTTTTACTTGACACATTTTTTTTAAAGAAGACTATTATGCTGCATTTATTTGTTCAGCACGTCAGTAAAAATATTGCGTAATATTTCTGTGAAATGTTTTTACTTACAAAATTAAATTATTTACAAAGATATTTGAATATATTTAAAGCTGATTTTTTTTTTTAAACCATTATTTCAGTCTTCAATGTCACATCAGCATTTTCGGGACATGAAAGTGTAATCATACTAATTTCTAATATATCTAAATAAACGTTGTAAACATGCAGTTTGTAAATAAAAATATTACAATAACATATTACATACAATTACTTATTACAATCATTTCTGAAGCATCACATGACACTGAAGGCTGGAATAATGAGCCTAATAATTCACTATTAAAGGTTCAAGACACCCTTGAGTACTTTTTGAGATTTTATCAGATTTGTGTGTGTTGAGCATCATTTGAAACATCGTTAGCATGTTAGCTTTAATTGTAGGGACAAATGGAGCTTTTCTCAGCTAATTTCATCTTCCGGGATTAAAATAATTATTGGGGTGGGATCAAAATCAATGATGTAGTGCTCATCTGCTAGTGGAGTGATGGCGTGTCGGTTTCTCATTATTATTCATCGCTGAATTTTCTTATCCTATGCTGCCTACCCTGCTTCTTAATTATTCAGAACTGCACATGCTTTCTGATGGCAGACTAATATGGACAGACCACAGACCTGCAAGCTGTGAGACAGCGCACGAGACGCAATATTTAGCTGTTCATGAAGGGTCGTATGCGTTTTTCTCCATGATCCATGGAGTTTGTTGCATGGCTTTCTCCATGATGTCAGGGCCACCGATACAGCCAACGTGTTTGTGTGCAGCATGCGTTTTTGTCCAGAGAGCTGGGCTAGTATTGGAGAATGACAGACTTTGTCTTTATCAGTTAAATTTGTTACCATTCAGACACCTCGCCGTGCTGCCGCGTTCGCATAGATTTAAAATCTTTCAGATAACAGGCAGGGCTAATGGTTGGAATAGATAGGGAAAGAGACATGCTGTACTGCTATCCACGTTGTCTGCATTCAGACCTGAGATTCAGGAGGAGAAAGGTCCTTCTCATTTATATAAACATTCTTTACAATGATATAACACATTGTGGTTATACATTATATGAAATTACAAACAGCCTATCGTATATGTAATGCCATTAAATTACTTCCTGTTTATTTCTTTGCATTTGAACTTTGTAAACTATAAAATCATGTGTCTCACATTTTGTAACAGATTTAGTATTATTATTATTTTTATCTTGAGCTGGTGACCCAACTGACAAAAGCCCTTCTTTTATCCCCTGCTCTGCTGGCCACAGCCACTCCTCCCTCTGCTCACAGCTCCACGCCCGTCATGAAGCATTTTTTGAAAAAATTCTGAGGTAGACTTAAACTGAAAGAGGGGGGTTTCATGACCCTTTAAATGTTATAAAATATATTTTCTAATCTTTCCTTGTATCATTTCAAACCATTAATAATGTTGCTGTGTATAAACTACAGTATATCTATAAAAAAACCTTGACATTCTTATGCAGTTTATGTGTAAACCCACCATTAAATATAAATTAATATTTAATTAAATCCTAACTGAAAGTCTGTAAATTTGTTATCGATTAGATTCAGTGTTATGGAATGATAAACAGGAGGCTTTTTCATGGGTTATGGGGGCTCTGATGTACATTAGTTAAAATCCTTGGCAATTGTTTTAAATTGGTTGGTAGTTTCTCCATTGTTTGGGTTGACAGTTTAACTCTTACACTCCATTACCTGAAAAGTTTAAGAACCAGTGTAGAGAAAGTGAGGAATCACAACAAATGCTGCTCCACCAGTAGGAGACTTGATCTTCTTTGCTGTTTTACTACTCCTGCCACCTGAACTCTAAGCGGTTTGGAAGCTCTTCCTGGTTTATTTACACAGGAGGACCGTCCAGGCCTGGCAGTTGGCGAACTCTGACAAATGAGCGAATCTCAGGATGAGCCAGAGGAGGCTGAGAGAAGACTGTCAGGAATGCTGGACATGCTTTTACTCAGCTTCACAAAGACACACACACACACACCAACAGCCATGCCTGAAAGTCCTGGCCAGTGTGTTGATAAGAGCGAAGGGTTAAACTGTGAATTATGCACATGGTGATTTGTTGCTGTCTGGAGCTGGACGGGCCAAGCGCCACACAGAGCTCTTATCTGAGATAGCTGGAGTTTTTCACAGCTCCGCTCTCGAACCATCGCTGTGAATCAGAGCTGAAGTGAACAGACTGAGGAATGAGAGCAGAAGGAGTGCGAGTTCATCAAACACCCCAGAAACACAGTCTCTGTCAAACCCCCACCCTCCCTCCAGCGTATTCATGGCATGATGGGATTGTCCTGGAGTATCTGGTGACACATACCTGCCATTGTAGAGACCCCTGGCACCGTACTGCTGTTCAATATTTATAGACGCCAAACGCTCTCAAATATCAAATAGTTTAACAGCTGCAGACAATTTCCAAACTGGCTGCCTGGTTTTTGGGAAGCAGACAAGCCACAGGGCTAATTGCAAGTGGAAAGGAGTTCATTTTCTTTTTATATCGGCTAATTAATTGATTTTAAAGACTGATGGGGTACTTGTTTCTGTGCGCAAATGCTAAGGCAATTTTTACTCATACATTTCTGGAGGGAATGCACTGTCAAAAAAAAAAAAATTATCATTGCATCACGTTTGTATATATGTGTAAAAAAGTGTCTGTATCTGTGTGTGTGTATGTATGTATGTATATTGTGTGTGTGTGTGTGTGTGTGTGTGTGTGTGTGTGTGTGTGTGTGT
>CAIGQQ010037872.1:4730004-4750382 GCA_903798035.1 Danio albolineatus | reverse complement strand
AGACAGACAGACAGACAGACAGACAGACAGACAGACAGACAGACAGACAGACAGACAGACAGACAGACAGACAGATAGATAGATAGATAGATAGATAGATAGATAGATAGATCCTATGTATACAGTAAGTCTAGTAATTTTCCCTTTTATATCAATTACTACTTTATTTTCGTTGCCTTTAATGTGAAGCGAACATAAAAAAGGTGTCTCAGTTTCAGATGGCACTTAGGTTTTTGCATATGAACTTTTTTCCACCCTAACCACCCCCTAGAGCTGCCATGTATATGTACTTGTAAATGCAAATGTTTTAAACTTTTGCCAATATATAGTATAATTATAGTAATTTTAATAATAAAATCAATATATTTCTATTAATTTGAACTTAAATGTGTTATGAGATGAGTTGCACAATTGCCTGTTTGTTTTGACACAAAGCAGCAATTGTAAGTTAATTTTCTATAATTTCTGAAGGAATATATTTTGAAAATAAAACATTATTAAAATCAGCAACATTTCGGCATAACTGTGTGTGTGTGTACAGTATAAAGTTAAAATCAGAGTTATTAGCCCTTCTGAATTATTAGCCCCCCTTAAATATATTTCTTTTCCAATTTCTGTTTAACAGAAAGAAGATTTACACATTTCTAGACATAATAGATTTAATAACTAATTTCTAATCAATTGAATTTCTAATGATACAATGATTTATTTTATCTTTGCTATGATGACAGTACATAATAATTTACTAGATATATTATTAAGGTAGTAGTATTCAGCTTAAAGCGCAATTTCAAAGCTTAACTAGGTTAATAAGACAAGTTATGGTAATTAGGCAAATCATTGCACTGTATAATGATGGTTTGTTCTAAAAAAAAGAATCATATTGACCTTAATGTTTTTTTTTAATTTATTTAGTTGATTTTATTATAGCCAAAATAAAACAAACAACTTTTTCTAGAAATGAAAATATTATTGTAGATAATGAGGAAAAATTCCTTTTGCGGTTAAACATCATTTGAAAAATATTTGAAATAAAAAAACAATATCACAGAGGGGTTCAACTGCGTGTCCACTTCAACTGTGTGTGTTTGGTTACAGTATATATGACAAATTGTAAAATTTGTTTACTTAGAACAGCACAGCCTAAATAACAAAACAAAAACAAATTTCCAAACTGACCCCAGACTAGTAGAAAAAGGTGACTCTGTGTTGGCATCATGCGGTGAGCTGATGAAAAATGGCTGTCAGCAGCTCCCTCGTGAGAAGATCTTCCCCTCAGGTGAGAAATTAAAGTGGATATTATCTGCGCAGCGGGCCAGCAGCGGATCAGTCTGAGGCCAGGATCCATTTTGCTCACCGCACACAGGAAACGCTGGCTTGACATTATTTTCAGGGCGGCCATACACTCGCCCTCTGTTAGTGATGTGCTTTTCATTCACCTACTCAAGGGCAAGGTCAAACCCACTGAGGTCGATCCGCTTCTACAGACGTGTGAAGGAATTGTGAAGAAATACAGTGGCTAAAGAATCAGTGCTGAATGATATTAGCTTCGAGCATTCATCTGAATTCTAATACAGGTGGCTCGTGTATCAGTTAGCATTTCTTATGGTAAACATGATATAGAGTAGATATACTGTAGATAATAAAATTGAATGTATGCGTGTATGGCTTTGGTACAAAAAAAAGTTAATTTTATATAAAAATGATTGGGAAAACTAGCTACTAAAAAATAAAATTAATGAAATAAAGATTAAATAAAATATCTATTTTGTTATATATATATTTTTATTTAAATAAAATAAAATAATAAAAGTACTAATGTGTGTTTTTTTTACGTTATCTATTATTCTTAATCATTTATTATTTATTTTTAAAATAAAATATCTACTTTTAAATAATAATAATATTATTAATAATAATAATAGTAATAATAATAATAATAATAATAATAATAATAATAATAATGTGTTTATACATTTTTTGTATTTAATTTTTTTAATGAAAATAAGTAAATGTGAACAAACAAAAACGTAAAACAATAATAATTATTTTTATAAATGTCTTTTTATTAATTTTATAATTGGCATGAATATAATTTTCTATCAAAGTTATATTATATAACATATAGATATTTAAAAAATAAAATCTAGATATTTATGAGAATGTGATAAAAACTGTATGAAAAAAAGTAGTAACATCGCATGCCAAGCATAATACTGGACCAGTGTAATGGTTGGGCACTAATTAAAATTGTGACTGGAGTGCAGTTTGTGCCGGAAATCTGCCTTTCTGTCTGTTTGTCCTCATGCCCTCCTCTCTCCATCAGCTCACAGATGGGCCACAACAACCTTCTGTTCCAGCAGCAAGATCCCGACAAATAATGAGAGAGAGAGAAACAGGTAGAGAAAGGGGAACAGAAAGAAGAAATTAAAGCGAGGTGAGCAGAGAGAGAGAGAAAGAGGTGAAGGGACAGAAAAGCAGACTGGAGTCTCAGTGCCTTGTGACCAGAATGAAACAGAAAGCCTCAGGCAGATGTAAAGAGTAAAGAAGAAAAGGAGGGAGGAGGGTGAAAGCGGAAAAGAGGGGGGAGTCGGCCTGAGAGTAAGAGGAAGGTAGAACGACTGAAAGAAATAAATAGAGAGAGAGAGAGAAAGAAGGGGGGGAGACGGTGGAGAGTGTTGATTGGCTTGTATGAAAACACATGACTGCAGTGGGGAGCCTCTTGCTCAGGGTGAGTGGCTCTGCTTCAGACCAAACCACATTAGATGAAATGAATCCATTCCCCAGCCTGTTAAAGGAGTGCGAGCCTCGCTTCCGGAGAGAGAGAGATGAAGGAGGGGTGGATTGAGTGGCAGGAGAGAATGGGGGAGAAAGAGAGGGAAAAGAAAGAAGGAGAGATGGGGGCAGGAGGAGGCCAGCACACACACATATGGTGCCTGAGACGCTCTGCTCTGGAGATTACGGCACATTTTAGGTCAGGACAATAGAGTGCAGTGGAGAGCCTTTACGCTGCCGTTGTGGACTCACATAACAAACACTGCCTTGTGCTGGTCTGCAGAGGCCACTGTCCTGCTCACCACTTCTACACACACATACACACACACACACACACGAGGACAATGAGTTTGGAGGGAGAACAGTATATGGTCATATGCTTGGTCATCTGTCATATTTGATGCAGAGATTCAGCTATAGGTAAAGTTACATGTTGTATGTCAGGGGGACGTTTGAATTGTGTGTGTGTTCATTTATATATCGTGGCACGGAAAATGTTATGCTCATGTATTAAATATGTGAGTGAAATATTACAATTTTAGATAAAGGTAGAAAAGCTGACTATTTTGAAGTGGTACTTGTATATGTTACAGTTGAAAGCAAAATCGTTAGTCCACCTATGAAATTGGTGTGCTCTAGTACTGTTTAACAGAGCGAAGTAGAAAACATTTTAGTGTTTAGCAGTTTTAAGAACTCATAATAACTTTAATAATAACTTTAATAACTTATTTTTTTATCTTTACCATGATCACAGTTTGTAATATGTTGCTAGTTAGTTTACAACATTCATCATAAAGTACACTTTAAAGCCTTAACAAGGTTAATTCGATTACCTAGACAATTTAGGTTAATTAGGCAAGTCATTGGACAAAGGGGCTAATGATCGGGTGGGTTTAACCAATAAGTGAGTTAAGTGGCTGCTTAGGGCCCCAGGAAATTTGGGGGCCCCCTATAAATATCTAGAAGTAGAAATTATACCGATAAACTATGTATAACATTGTTTTCTATCTTGTATTGTAAGGTGGATGGGAGTCGAACAAATAAAAATTTAATAAAAATAAATTAATTCTGTAATGTTATTTAATAATAATATAAAATAGAATATTATTATTACATTTGCACAAATTTGTCCACCTCCCCCAAACATGGTGCAGTCCATTTGATTATTTTTAGTTTTAAATTCATTTTAAGAAAACTAATAATTTAAAATGTAGAAATTGCGTCAAGAGAAAACGTAGAAAAGAAGATTGAGTGATATTTTTAAAAAAAGAGAAAAAAAAGTAAAAATTAAATAAAAGTAAAAAGGGTGCATTTTAGGACTGTTGGACCCCATGGCTGGAATTGCTTAGGGCACCCAAATAACTAAATCCGCCCCTGCTAATGACATCGGCCTTTCAAAGCTGCTTTAATTCCAGTCTTTCTCCAGAAGAAAAGAAATATAATATGAAATTTAGTAAAAATGTTTAACTCACGATATGATATGTTAAATATCATCACTTGGGAAATATTTGAAAAGTACTAAGCTTGCTTGGTTGGGACTTGTGGAGCTGCGCATCCATGGATTTGCTCTTGTTGTTGACTTTCAGCACTGAAATTTAACCACACTGAACTGAACTAAATTTCCGAACACTGGACTGACATGGTTTCAATGTACTAAAACGTCTCTGTTAAGCCACTTTGACACAATATATATCGTTAAAGCGCTATAAAAAATAAACGCAAATTTAATACTAAACGTTTCATAATGTAATATTTCATTTTAGTAACATTTATTTAGAAATATTACGTATTAGAATGATTTCTGAAAGATCATACAACACTGAGCATCAAGACTGAAGTAATAGCTGCTGAAAGATCAGCTATATATTCAAATATATCAAAATACAGAAATAATCTTTTTCTATAGTAGGTAAACATTTGAAATGAAAAGACTGTAAAAACATTAGAAAGTCTTAGTATTTGAACACTAGTACAATGTGAATGCTTTTGGTGGTGTTACAGGTGAAAGATTGTGACAATAGATGTGAGCAGAAGGCAGAACATGGCGTCAAATGCACTTTCAGTGGACTCCCTCCTCTCTACTGTTCAGCTGTGGTGTTCAACAGGTGCAGAGATGTGTCCCTCTGCCTTCTCTGTGCAGGCGCTCTGATCTATAGTACGACTGCTCTCTGATCAGCCAGGCTGAACCCAAGCAGGTTCTGCTAGGCTCATACGACACACCCACAGAACGCCCACAGTCATTCACTGACCCACCGAGGCATTCCGTCAAATCGGCAGCTTCAATCTGGTTGGCTGGTGCTGTGTAATGTCCTGAAGTACGTCTTGAAATGAAGATGAGCTTAATAAGCTGTTTGATGGAGAACTGATCCCTGCATTAGTTTCCAAAATTAGTGATCTTGAATATATCAAACTGGTGCTATAGAAGCTCTTTATCTTACTTTTTTCTTTGAGGTTTATGTTCAGCATCCTGCTGATTTACTTCTTAAATGAATAGTTCAACTATGTATGAAAATGAGCTTTTATTCACTCTCCCTCAGGCCATGTAGGTGACATTTTAATTTCTTCTGTAGTACAGTAGGGGCTGTGAATTTAAGGTAGTAGTGTCGTACATGATGTTTCACTTTAGAATAACTCGATCTATCATCACAAGCTACAGGTATTCAATTTTTTCTATTGCGTACTTTAATGTTCTTGTCTCTAAAAGTATCCTTCATCATTAAAACCGAATTGAAATGTTTGGGTACACTATCACTTTAATACCAGGATGTCAGGACTTCATCTCATTTCATAATGTGAATTTAGTGATTTCATCAAACTGATATCGATTATTGGAACTTTAAAATGAAATATAGTATGCTATATTCCCATATATACAGTTGAAGTCAGCATTATTAGTTCCCTGAATAATTTCTGTTTAACGGTTTAATGGATGAAGATTTATTCCAGAACATTTCTAAACATAATAGTTTTAATAACTCATTTCTAATAACTGGTTTACATGATGACATTATATAATATTTTGCTTGATATTTTTCAAGATATTGGTATTCAGCTTAAAATGATTGTGTAACAGTGGTTTGTTCTGTACTGTAGACAATCGAAAGAAAATATTGCTTGGTAATATTGACCTTAATGTTTTTTGTTTTTAATTAAACTGTTCTTATTCTAGCTGAAATAAAACATATGAGACTTTCTCCAGAGGAAAAAATATTAAAGAAAATGCTGTGAAAAATTCTGTGAAAAATTGCTCTGTTAAAAATAATTTGGTAAAAATTTGGGGGAAAAAAAGGAAAAATTTAACAGAAGGACGAATATTATTGAATGCAACTAGAAATGAAATGAAAGGTTTTTGTGTCCTCAGAAAAAAGAAACTTGTACAGGTTTGTAGTGAAGTGGCAGTAAATGATTTCAGACTTGTTATTTTTGGGTGTCTGTCCCCTTAATGGCAAATAAAAACATGAGCAAGTATAGAAGGTATAGACTGAAAAGTGTTTATCCTTCCTGACTTCTAATACAATGCGAAACTATGTTTTACGGCACACATTAAAGTGGCGACTGAGACGTCGACACCACATGGGTTGCTTTGTGAAGGTCTCTTTGGTTGCATCTGAACGCGAGCTGTAATTATGATCAGTCTTTTAAGCGTGGCCTTTTTCTCGAGTTGTGTTGTAGGCTGGTATCAGTCTCTCAATCCCTGTCCTTAACCCGAGAGAGAGACTGATGGTATTTATAGAGAGCTGCCTTTGAAAAAGGGAGTCAAGCGTGAGTGGAAATGCAAAACTCACTCATGCGGCGTGTGTCTGATTATGGAGAGATAATTCTCTCTCTCTCAGCCCTCCGTCTGACCCCACCTTTCTGAAGATTAAAGACTGTCTTTCTTCAATATTTTTATTCTTCACTTTCTTCCTTTTGTTTTTGTTCTGACAGTATGAATTATGTCTAATCTCATTCATCTGATTTTATTTATTTGTTTGTGCTCTGTACCTGGCTGATGTACTTCTAAATACCAGCTTCTTATCTCATTTTGTATGGTGTGGTGGTAGGAATTCTTCAAAATATTGTTCTATGAAAATTGTTGATTAATCAAAACAGACATCAGTTTAAACAAACTAGTTGGTTCTATAAAGAACATAACAGGTCAAGCATACTTGATTTAATATAAAATACTGACTGTTGTTCTCACTATATAAGCAGTAATTCATAAAATTGTTACCCAACAACTGGCAACTGACACTGCGATAAAACTTAAATGCGTAATTTTACTTGCATGTTCACTAAAACATTAAATAATATAGGACATATAATTTAATACCAAATATAATTTAATTTATGTATATTTTCCTTAATATAGTTGTAATAATAATAATAATAATAATAATAATAATGTGATTAATACTAAGAAGATTATTATTATTATTATTATTATTATTATTATTATTATTGTTTTCAATAATAATAATAATAATAATAATAATAATAATAATAATAATAATGATAATGATAAGATAAATACTACTACTACTACTAATAATAATAAAAAAAATATTATTATTATTATTATTAGTAGTATTATTATTATTGTCAATAATAATACTAATAATGATAATAATAATCTTAGTATTAATCTTCTTCTTAATAATAATATTATTATTATTCATCTGATTTTATTTATTTTACTTGACTTGTGTTCTGTACCTGGCTGATGTACTTCTAAATATCTGGATATCAGCTTCTTATCTCTTTTTGCATGTTATTTTTTGTATTTTTATTATTATTATTATTATTATTATTATTATTATTATTCATGTTGTTGTTGTTAGTATTAGGAGTATATTTTAAATAATAATATTAATATTTATAATAATATAATTAATAATAATAGTTGTATTATTATTATTATTCATGTTTATTATTATTATTATTATTATTATTATTATTATTATTCATGTAGTTGTTGTTATTCATGTTGTTGTTAGAAGTAGGATGAGTATATTTATAAATAATAATAATAATAATAATAATAATTATTATTATCATTATTATTAATAATAATAATAGTTGTGGGCGCCACGGTGGCGCGTGAGTAGCACGTTCGCCTCACAGCAAGAAGGTCGCTGGTTCGATCCCCGGTTGGGGCAGGTCCCGGTTGGGCCAGTTGGCATTTCTGTGTGGAGTTTGCATGTTCTCCCCGTGGTTGCGTGGGTTTCCTCCGGGTGCTCCGGTTTCCCCCACAGTCCAAAGACATGCGGTACAGGTGAATTGGGTAAGCTAAATTGTCCATAGTGTATGTGTGTGAATGAGAATGTATGAATGTGTTTCCCAGAGATGGGTTGTGGCTGGAAGGGCATCCGCTGCGTAAAACAAATGCCGGATAAGTTGGCGGTTCATTCCGCTGTGGCGACCCCGGATTAATAAAGGGACTAAGCCGAAAAGAAAATGAATGAATGAATGAATAATAGTTGTATTTTTTCATATTATTATTATTATTATTATTATTATTAATGATTATTATTATTATTATTATTATTATTATTAATGATTATTATTATTATTAGTAGTAGTAGTAGTATTGTTCTAATTATTATTATTATTATTATTATTATTATTATTGTTATTTATGCTGTTATTATAATGTTATTCATGTTATTATAATTATTTTTGTTTGTGTTGATGTTTTTGTTAGTAGTAGTAGTAGTAGCAGTAGTATATTTGTAATAATAATAAAAATAATAATACCTGTATTGTTGTTATTATTATTATTATTATTATTATTATTCATGATTTAATATGATTATTATTTATTATTTTTATCATCATTATTATTGTATTGAAATAATAATAGTGGTTGTTATATTTAGAGGACATGTGCTTTGAGTTTGACTGAACCAAGAGCTGTGAAACACTGCAAACACCCAGCAATGCCAACTATCTAACTGTAAACTTTGTCTAGAGTGACTCCACAGCCAGCTTCTGCTCCTCTTTGAATAACGAGAACAAGAGTTTGTTTTCATTGAGGTAGTTGGTGTGTTATATAACTGCTGTTTTTCCAGCCTTCATTGCCTGAGGGCTGAGAGAGAGAGAGGGAGAGAGAGAAGGATGCAGGATCAAGCTGTGTGCAGATCTGGACTCTCTGACGTCACACATCAGGATGTTGAGCAGCCGCTCCAACAATGTTTTCATGTCGTCATCATCAGCCTCTTCAAGCTCGTAGCTCACAGTTTGCACACCAATCAAAAGCGTCTAGCAAGAGAGAAAACGAGGAGAGCGTGAGAGTCGCCTTTTCCTCCTCTAGTCTTTCTTTTCTGCTAGCTGGAGGTGAGAGTGACAGCGGGGTGAGGAGGGAAATGGTTAATCAATAGCCACAAGGTCAGAGCGGCGAGCCTCTGGTTTGAGCGTTCCCTGTTAGTGGCTTGGAGCTGAGGATTTGTAGCGCTTGTAAAGGCTTAAAGGAACACTCAGCAGTTATTTGTGGTGGTGCTGATGGTCGGGGTGGCAGGAGAAGAGAGAGAGACTCCTGCTGGCCTTTGACTGACACTGCAGATGCGCAGACCCGCAGAGCTGAGTCCTGTCTTAGCGTTTGGACACATTAGCATCGGATTGACTGCGATAAACACTTTTGTTAGGAGTGGTCTTACATTGGGCTTGATGGAAATACTTTTATGCGCTGATGAAGCCTTGGGGAATTGAGCCCACACACATTTTTTGCTCTTCTAAATATGTGCTGATAATTTTGTCTGAGAAAAAATATAATATTAAAAAAAATTAAAAAGCGTGTGTTGGTTTATATATCCATTTTTACCATGATTTATAGAAGACTCAGAGTAAAATTTCAGTCAGGGTTTAACAATTGTATATCAAAACTCTTTTGGAGAATCATTTGATTAGTATTATTATTATTATTATTAATTATAATATTATTATTGTGAATGTTATTGTTGTTTTTGTTAGTATTAGTACTTGTATTACTAATATTAATAATAATAACAGCAACAATATTATTGCTATTATTATTATTATTATTATTATTATTGTTGTTATTATTATTATTATTGTTGTTGTTGTTGTTGTTAATGTTGTTATTAGTAGCAGTAATACTATTATTATTAATAATAGTAGTAATAATAATAATAATAATAATAATAAAAACAATATGTTTATTATTATTATTGATAATGTTATCACTATTATTATTATTATTGTTATTGTTGTTGTTTATTACTACTTGTTTAGTACTATTCTTACTAATAATAATAACATTAATAATAAAAACGATTATTTAATTATTCTTAATGTTATTATTGATATTATGATTATTATTATTATTAGTGATGTTGTTGTTTTTTATTATTATTATTATTTACAATTTACATTACATTTACATTATCTTCAGAAATTACTAAAAACAAAATTGCATTAAATATGACGTGTTTATACAGAATATTGGAATTTGTTTAGCGTATTATTTTTTAAAAGTGTACAGAACATTGTTTTGAAATGTTCAAAATAATACAATAAAAGTGTTTATATAATTACTATACCAGTACTGATACATAACATCATTTCTTGCATCCTTCCTTTTTTTGCCTGAAAAAATACAAATACTGACACTTAATGTTTTGCCATATTTACAGCCATTTATACCTTTACTGTAGATTCAAGCTGAAATGAGAGCATGCTGTGCTTTTCTACATCTCTGAGCTTGTTATTCCAGCGCTCTTCTGTTCTGCAGGTATGGCCCATCTCGCCTCACCCGTGACTTACGTGCTTAAACATTTCATGCGGGCTTAAGAAAGCACTCCTAATACCTGTCTCTACATCTCTTCCTGAAATGCACCTACTGCTTTAACATATATAGGGCAGCGTCTAACCCTCCAGAGAGCCAGAGACGCTCCCTGTCCCGTCACGCACACAGCAGAGGCATTTAAAGAGAGCTTTATCAGACCTCTGCAGTGGGTGGCGGGGGAATTTCAATGTCTGCCTGCTTTTTTCTTCTTCTTTTTTTCCCCCCACACATTTGTGCCCTGGAATTTGAAGAGTGATGGCGGTAAAGTGGTCAGATGAGAGATGAAGGCCTGACACTCCAGTTCTTTACCAATTAATCCTTCCGCGCGTCGCTGTAGTGAGTTACAGCGCTGGCCACGAGGCTTCGTGTTTATTTGCCAGCGAACGCAACTGTAAATCAACCCGCGGCGGCTAAATTGATAACCTTGAATGTAAGGCCTGATACCTTTAACAGCGTGTAATAGACTCACTGATGGGGTTCAGGCATTTGTGGAGGTCTGTAATTGGTCACGCTTCTTTCGTCCAGCACACACACACACAGTTTGTCCACGCTGAGTAAAATAAATTGTTGGTGTAACTTAATACAATCATAACTCAGATTTCCACGCTTGTGAATGATGTTATTTCAACTTAATTTAGGAATTCATCTTGGACTAATGAGATCAAATGATTTCAGTTTCAATTATTTATTATTTCACTGAACACAGTTTACTTTTGTTAAGCTAATTAAATTTAATTTAATTAATTTGGATGGCCATGATGGTTTTAACTATTGCTGTGCAAATGTAACAACAAGTTTAATTATTGTTGTGTTTTTATTTGTTACATGGACTGGGCAATTAAAAAGAGACTGATCTCAGAACTGGCATTGATGTTGTTGTTGCTCATTGAGTGAAGCAAAAATCATAGTTGTTAATAAAGCTGCCAAACATAACCTTACATCTTAAATCTTTCGTTGAAATGCTTGTAAACATGTAAAATAAATGGAGATTAAACTATTTTCATCAATTAAAACACTCTTACTCGGGCCTCACGGTGGTGTAGTGGGTAGCAAAATTGTCTCACAGCAAGAAGGTTGCTGGTTCGAGCCTCGGCTGGGTCAGTTGGCATTTCTGTGTGGAGTTTGCATGTTCTTCCCGTGTTGGCGTGGGTTTCCTCCGGATGCTCCGGTTTCCCCCATGAGTCCAAAGACATGCGCTATACTGTAGGTGAATTGGGTAAGCTAAATTGTCTGTAGTGTATGTGTGTGAATGACTGTGTATGGGCATTTCCAAGTGATGGGTTGCAGCTGGAAGGGCATCCGCTGTGTAAAACACATGCTGGATAAGTTGGCGGTTCATTCCGCTGTGGCGATCCCAGATTAATAAAGGGACTAAGCCGACAAGAAAATGAATGAAAACACACTTACTGTCAACATTTTTCACTGTTAAGGGAATAGTTTGCCCACAAATGAAAATTTACTCACCCTCCAAAGGATGAGATTTGTTTTTCTGTTAAATGCAAAAGAAAATAGTTTGAAGAATGTTGGAGGCCAGTGACCACTGACATTCATACTAGGAAAGAAATACTATGGAGGTCAATGATTTAGTTTAACTGAAGAAAGAAACTGGTTTGAAAGAAGTGAAGGATGAGTGAATGATGACAGATTTTTATTTATTTATTTATTTATTTTTTAGTTTTGGGTGAACTAGAGGTGCGTCCCAGATTGCATACTTATGCACTATTCTAAGCCCTTTTGTAGTGTAAATATCTTGTGTGTTGGAGACTTATATCTTGTGTAAATATCGTGTGTCGGCACTCAACGGCCGCTGCTTTGTTTACATAGTGAAAGGGGTGGAGCTTTCAGGCACATTTCAAGCAAAATTCTCCAACTAGAGTGATTTTGCCACCTCCCGATGGTGAATGCAGTTACACTCATGGAGGGTATTATTTGGTAATTTGGTCATTTATTTCACTAATTTGGCAACCGTCTTAACGTCATCTGAGAATTGGTTTGAATTACCGCTTAGTTAAAAAAAAAATTCCATTTGGCACGACACTACTTACATATACTATGCTGTTAAGTGTGTAAGAGAATAGTGTATAGTGTGCCATTTGGGATGCAGCTTATGCCTTTAATGCATTCTCACACAAAGCATTGATTTAGTGGCTAAGTCGTATGAATTCATATGATCTTATTCAAATAATTTTGTATGATTTGCTTCTCTTCCAATTACGGTTGGATTTAGGGGCGGGGTTGGGTGCCACGCCTCCTTTTTCATACATTTTTGTGTGACTGAAATTGTTACGTTTCCTTGGGATCAGACTGGTTATGGCAGCAAAATTTGTTATTACTTATCAATCCTCCAAACACAAAATAATTTTGCTTGCATAATATCCTACAAATCGAAGCAGATTGAACATAATGCAAATAAATTAAACATTTTTAAAGAATTTACTTATTTCAGTTTATTTTAAAGTGTGAAATGAAAATTTTCAACTTTTACTTTTTAAGTAAATTTTTTAATCCAATAAAAAAGTCTGTTTTGGTAATCTTCAATCAAAGTCTGACTATTTGCCTCCGCGTTTGGAGTGGCAGTCCTTTGTTGATGTCAGTTTAATGGCTTCAGTCACAGTATTCCTAACCACACCCCTCTTATCAGTAGTTTGCTACCAGGGAATGATGGGTGAAAGCAAGCCCCGCTCCCGCTCAATATTGCGTTCATTCCCCCATTCAGTTCAAACATACTGAAATAAGTCGTAGCAACTTCTGGTTCACATGACTTTAAGTGATTTGAACAAGCAGTAATGTTTTTGTTTGTGTGTTTGTCTGTGAGTTGTGCTGTGTATCTTGCTAGCAATTTCTGAAAATCCCTGTTGGCGCTTTACTTTGAGAGGATTGTCAGAGTTACAGCATGAAAAGATGGATGGGACGACGACTCCTCACCCACTCCTGAAATGTCATCGGAGCGCTCAGTGTCTTTCAGGGCCTCATTGAGCGTGCGAGGAGATCACAGATTTGCGCTCAAGTGCTCTCCCGTTTTTTCTCTCAGCCTGACACACTCCTCTCTTTGTCTGTCCATTTTTTTCCCAGAAAGAAGAACTTTAATGGCTTCCAGGTAGAGAGAAAGAGGCAGCAGTCAAGATGAACCCGATTCCTTCGATGGACAGGCACATACAGCAGACCAATGACAGGCTGCTGTGCATCAAACAGGTGAGGAGAAAAGACACCGCAGCGACACCACGACTGTCTGTCTGTCCTTCTGTTTGGCTCTTCATTGTTCCGGGGGTCTCCCACTGTCTTTCTGATGGCACTCTGCAGTTTTCCATTAGCTTGGCTCATATCAGTTTGCAGAGTATGAAAACCGTTGTCCTCCTATGTTTTCCAAGCATGTCAGATTCAGCTTTGTTCTGTTATACACAAGCGTCTGTAAACTGTTTGGATGTCTGTATGCAGGCATGCAGAGTTCTATAACTTGCATTGAGTTGATGGAAAATAATGTTGTTGTTTTTATAGTTTATATACATTTTTTATTTTAAACATATATTCAAATGAAAGCAATAATGTAGTATATAGTTTTAATAATATTCATATTTTGACCTTCAAAACGTAACAAATTGTGAGATGTGAACTAAAAATGACAATATTTAAATTAAGTACTAGATATTCAGTTAAAGGCATCATTATTAACCCTCTTGTGAGTTGTAGTTATTCTTTATCATATATATTACTCTTTATACATGGGATCCACAGGGTCTTAAAAAGTCCTAATGACTTAAATTTCAAAAATTTTAGGCCTTAAAGTCTTAAATTGACTGAAATGTAATATTGTAAGTCTAAAACACACATCCAATCACCAACAAACATCTGAATAAAACTTTTAGAACAGTCTGTTGTGCATACATTTAGTTTTTAAAGAGTTTTTTTTTATGTTGTTAATTAAAAATATATATTTATAACTAGGGTCTGCATGTTTTGACATTATTTAAAATTTGTGGCTAAGAAATAACTAATTAGAATTTTGGGCAAATCATTTTAGATAGGGCAAGTACGTTTTTTCCTTATTTTTCCTAAAAAAATCTTTAGCGTTTAACCTTAAGATATCCAAAGTAGGGCCTGCGGGCCGAAGTTAGCCCATGGTAACCTTTGATTTGGCCCACCGTCCCATCTGAAAAGAGAGGGAGAGTGATGGGGAGGTGGTTGGGGTGAAGACCTTTGACAGAGATCGTCGTTTTGAATTTAACATAACCTTTTGTTTCTTTGTTTTATCGATGAGCTACAAAAAACTGAAATGAAATGATTCAATTAAATGTTGTAAATTAATCAGACTTTTGGATCTGAGTGAAACGGATTGTTTATGTTTTTACAGTAGATCATTATAAAATGTTTAAAATGATACTGGGTTAGTTAATATGATTTAAAATATCATTTTCTTGTTTTTTATTTTTATTTTATAAATTAGCAAATTCCTCTTGACAAATGTGTTTTAATGTGGTTCAGTATATGTTTGGCCCACATCCCTCAATCAAGCTTGGTTTTTGGCCCTTTATAAGAAAACCTTTGGGCTAATCCCCTTGTGAACCTCTGAATTGAAATCAAAATGAAAGTCTGAAATTTCGTTCTTTATGGTCTTAAAGTCGTAAATTTGACTTTGTGAAACCAGCAGAAACCCTGTTATAATATTATTTAATGTAGCCAGGAAATATTTAGTGTATTTTATGTAATATTTTTTTTTTATCGTAAAGAAAGTCTTTTTAAGTCTTTTTTTTTTTTTTTTTTTGGGCTAAAAACGGTCAATATTTTTAGCCCCCTTAAGAAATGTTTTTATGTATTGTCATGGAAAAAACTAAAAAATGTAATAGTGGTTAGCACTGTCGCCTCACAGCAAGAAGGTTGCTGGTTCAGTTGGCATTTCTGTGTGGAGTTTGCACTCCCTTTGTTGGTGTGGGTTTCCACCGGGTGCTCCATTTTCCCCGTTAGTCCAAAGACATGTGTTGTAGGTGATTTAAATAAACTAAATTGGGCGTAGTGTATGTGTGTAAATAAGTGTGTATGGATGTTTCCCAGTACTGGGTTGTGGCTTGAAGGGCATCAGCTGTGTAAAACGTATGCTGGATAAGTTGATGGTTCATTTCTTTGTGGTGACCCCTGATTAATAAAGGGACTAAGCCAAAGCAAAATAAATGAATGAATGTTAAGAAATGTGTTGAAAAAAATCTTCAGCACTTGCAAAATATTTGGAAAACAATAGAATATGTCACAGAATGAATTAATAATTTTGTCTTCAACTATAAATGAGGAATTGTGAGATTTAGGAACTGTGAGATGTATCAAATTGTGAAATATAAATTTGTAATTGCAAATAAACTCATAACTGTGAGATAGAAATTCAGAATTGTGAGAGATAACCTCCTAATAATGAACGTAAAAAAGTGTGAATCGTTAGATAAAGAGTTGTCACATTTTAGTTTTCGCTCTGTGGTAAAAACATTCTTCCATGACTAAAACATTGAAAAATCATAATTTAATTTCTAAACTCTAAACCCATCGGTAGGTCTGAGTGATTTAAGACCCCTTCAAATCATCAGAGCACTTCAAATGCCCTCATGTTTCACTTTATTATTTAGGACATTTAAGAGGAAAAAAAACAGCGCTCGCAACTGCAGATAACTTTTACACGCATACACAGACTGAAGGAGGCATGACCTAAGGCTATGTCTTGCGATTCTAGACTTTGATAATTGCTGTGTGCTGAGTAGGTGTGACATTTTACATCTCTTGACAGATTTATGGAAATATTTGACATGCCAGCTTGCATCTTCTAGACGTTTCAGGATTTTTTTTTCATGTCCGCACAGATCTCCGCTAGGCTTTGTTGTCTCTGCATCAATTAGGCGAGTCTTAGCGCTAATAAGATCATGTCTACAGCATGTAAGAATCCATTGAATTTCTGAGCCTATTAAATTGGTTACAAATGACACTTGTTATCTCTGTTTTGCATAGCAGATTGAGGCTGATTAAAACTAAGGACAAAACGCAATCGATTGCGGCTCATTAATCATATTGATATGGCGCGTTTAGAGTCGTCGGTGTAGCCAGCAGGACTGTTGTTTATATGAACTCAAAGACTGAATTTATATTTCACAGTATGCGTAATCAGTTTATTTTTTTGACTGATGTCCACGTATTATTTTTATTTTTTTTGTAGTAATATATTTTGCATGACGACTTATTTTTCATTGACATTGTATTGATTCTGCTGTCCTCCTGTACATTTGGCCAGCGTTTTGGGGACTTTTTTGAAACATTTAGTAACATTGGTATTCTAGAAATCACAGATTTGGGCTGAAAAGGTTTCTTTTTGGGTTAGCACTGTTGCCTCACAGCAAGAAGGTCGCTGTTTCGAGTCCTGGCTGGGCCAGTTAGCATTTCTGTGTAGAGTTTGCATGTTTTCTCTGTGTTGCCTTGGGTTTCCTCCGGGTGCTTCACTTTCCCCCACTATCCAAAAACATGCGATTATAGGTGAATTAAATAATCTAAATTGGCCGTAGTGAATGAGTGTGTATAGGTGTTTCCCAATACTGCGTTGCGGCTGGAAGGGTATCTGCTGCATAATGCCTTATTCACACTAGCAGCGACTTTGTAGCTACCTGTCGCTCTGGGTGGCAACCTGCTTCAAAGTATATACAACACAAATACAACCGACCTCTGAGCAAGCTAAGAGAGGACATCGTGAGCTCTACTGGGGCTCCTATCGGTTGTCGCTCAAGAAAGTCGCTCTTCATTTGCATAAAGTTGAAGGATTCTCAACTTTGTCACACCACTTGACACGCCCACCTGGTGGCCAACGATTGTCGATCGCATAGACGGAGCTAGCCGGAAGTCGCTCTCTCTCCGTTGAAATATACAGCTGCTTTGCCACTGCGAGTCGCTTGTAGTGTGAATGAGGCTTCAAGCATATGCTGGAATAGTTGGCAGTTCATTCCACTGTGGCGACCTTTGAAATAAATCATCTTGAAAATTAGAAAATGTTAGGTTATTACTTTAAAAAGGTCAAATGTAAACAAGTGGGCGTGGCTTACTTCTTGCATACAGTGTTTGACGGGAATCAATAACTTCAGCACTTATATCAGGTCAGCGTTCTGAGGTGAATTTTTAACTGTGATTTACATTGAATGTTTTTGGTTGCCAGTTTGAAACGGTGAATGTGAGTACAGAATAAAGTTAAAAAGACCCTTGTGCTTCAGCCTCTTCTGACTTACATTCTCCACCAGGTCCTAATGCCTGTTCAGTAACTCAACTGTTTCACATTAGACTAGGAAAATTCTATTTAATTCAATTCATCTTTATATATATATATATATATATATATATCGCCTTTACAATATAGATTGTGTCAAAGCAGTTTAACATAAAAGTTCTTGTAAATTGAAACTGTCAGTCCAGTTTTCAGAGTTGAAATTTAGTTTAGTTCAGTTCAGTGTGGTTTAATATTTACTGCTGAAAGTCCACACACTGTCCTTTCACAAAATGAAAGCAAATTCCTGCACAACTTGAAATAATGTAATAAAATGCTTGGTCATGTTTGATATATTGATCTGATTATATGACAAAAAAGGAGTGACTTATTTACTGACACACAAATCATACAGAGCCCCACGAAGCCTTCCGCTGGGTCCCAGTTCCTGCCTCATGAGAAATTATTCAGGGGGTTGTTGCTGGGATTCACTAATATTAATGTAAAAAATAAACTTATTTCTATCTAGGAACAAAGCATCAATTGGGGTCATAAAATCAAGAGTCTGATTTGAATTTATTGTGTGAAGCTAACACTTATCAAAAGTAGTAATCTCAAACCTGTCTCTGTGAATGAACCTGTAAATTAACACTTCTCAAAAACACGGAAGCAGATAAGATATTGGCATCAGCTCTGCCAAAAGGAGTTTAAAAATATCTGCAAAAATCCAGTACTATGTATAACAAGCTCCAAATGAAAGAAAAAAATACTTGTATTTAAGTTTATTTATTATAACACTTTCTGTTGATTTCATGGAAACCTGTTTGTTAAAAATACTAGATTGTGAAATATTTAGTTGCTGTTAAAAAACTAAATTATTTATGGTGTGAAATAGACCTTTTTGTCCACCATATACTGCATGTTTATCTATATTATTATAGCTACGGTCACAGGCTGTTTTCACTACTGTACCTTTAAGCCTTCGGTTTGTAAATGTCTTCTCTGTTAATAGGCAATATCTTGACAATTTCCAAATGTTCTCATGTTTGTGACGTGAATGTCAAAAACCTGATCCTCTTTCAATCTAATAGGGGTGTTTCCTTTCCTCTCTGTCCTATTTTCTGTCTTTTCATCAGTCTGTCATGCTGTCAATCAATCATCCTCCTGCCTGTCAGACAATCCATTCTTCCCTCAACTTTCCTCAGTTGGTTATAATGACAGTAGTGTAAAACATTATGTCCAATCTCATGACTAACACCCACATGAAGCCATCAGCATGTTGTGATTGTGATGTCGATCAAACAGACCATTTTCTCTCTTGACTTGGTTGACTTTTTTTTTCCTCCTTCTCTCCTCATACAACCACTCTCTCGAACTGCCATCTGACTTTCATTTACAGAGCCTTCCTACAGAATTCCTCTGTTTTCTCATGGCGGGTTTCCTCACCAGCAGTTAAAGCCGCACGCTGAGCAGTCGGCAGCCAATATCTGTCAATCACACAAAATGAGATCCTGTACTGTCTGAGAGGAGAGCAGACTGACATCACAATCAACTCCAGTCAAGCTGATGCATTGAACCCAATCGCATGCTAGCCCAGATCAATGATGCTTGCATTTAAAACCATTTGGCACCTTAAAACTAATTTCAAATAACATCGGCTTAATTTTCCTTGCCGTATTTGTGGAGCTCAAGTTTACTTCGCTAACGAACTGAAAGTGAAACTCTTATCATTCACAGTGTTTAGCTTTGAATGCACGGTGAACGTTTGGATGATCAGAACAATTCTCTTGGCTCATTCTCCATCAAGAACACGAGGAGGAATTTAATGATTAGAAATAATAAGTGAAACACGGCACAGCGACTCGGTTTAATTAGACAGTCTTTCTTTTCTTCTTAAGCAAGAAGAAATTATCATTCACATGGAACATGAATACAAATTTGCAGAAGAGTATTCTGATGCTGGAGGAGGCGGTTATGCATGGTCCATGTCCCGTGTAGGACTGATGAAATGAGCTCGTGCTCAGGGATTTCCTTTGACAGATTAGCTGATGAGAGAAATTGCCCTTAGGAATTCAACATCCTGACCTTTTCTCAAATCTTTTGTCTGCGCTAGGGATTGAATGTGTTTTCATAATTTGAAGATGTCTTTACTTAACATTTCTTAATAGGAGTTTAATGGACATAATTCACCAAATAAAATGCCAAACATTTTGACATTTTTCTGTAGTTCTCATTATCCTTGCAGTATCGAAAATGGTATATCAATATTTTTCAAGGTATCGTATCAAAATTCAAGTCTCTTGATAAGACTAATACACATTTAAGTTCCTCTCATTATTACGTTTTTATTATTATTATTATTATTATTATTATTATTATTATTATTATTATTAATAATAGTAATAATAATAATAATAACCTTTGTATTCATCATCATCATCATCATCATCATATTATTATTATTATTATTATTAATAATAATAATCTTTGTATTGATCATATTATTATTATTATTATTATTATTATTATTACTATTATTAATCTTAGTATTATTCATATTATTATTATTATTATTATTATTATTATTATTATTATTATTATTAT
>CAIGQQ010037872.1:4651159-4719625 GCA_903798035.1 Danio albolineatus | reverse complement strand
ATATATATATATTGTCCACTGAACAGTTTTTTTGTATTTTGTATCAGTGCTGCAGTTAATAATACTCGGGCCTTGCAAAAACATTAAAAAAATAAATAAAAGTTCTGATAGCTGAAGCATTTCTCAGTCGCAGGATATTTCAATTGAAGCAGAGTCTAGCAGTTACGTCCATCGCAGCGGGAGATGAAGAAGCAGATATGACTCAGACTTCCTCTCTCTCACTCTGTGCATCATGTGGGCATCCATCTTTCCTGCATCATGAGGGCGTCTGCCGCCCCAGACATGCAGACGACAGTGCCAGAGCTCAGTCCCATAAAGCCACACTCACAGCCCCTCTTGTTTCATGTCCTCCATGGTCCCACCCTCTCCTTCCTCTCTTTATCTGCACTCATCACGCAAACACACTGCGAAAAGAGAGGGAAGAGATATGCACGTCAGGTCAGGGGTTTGTGGAGAAAGTGCAGCTCCAGCGATAACCCGGTGACAGGCAGGATGGCGACAGAGGGACGGCCACCCGACACCACACAGCGGCGGCGTTCAGTGTGTCTGGCGCTCGCTGAAACACTCCCACATTACTCGATCAATGCACAATCCGGCGCGCACCGGCTGCAGGATGACTCCGGCATGTTTCGCTGTCTCTGTGATATACAATGCAGCTGACACTAAGCTGTAAGGATGGCCTAAAGTCATCCCAATTACGCTTTTATTTACCTCTCGAAAAAAAATGTTAGCACCTGTGGTGGATAAACACCAGAAGATGCCTTGTAAGGTTCATATATTTATGCTTTGGGCAGAAATGGATCCGTGTATACTTGTTATTGTTACATTTAAAGAGCAATATTAACATAAGATTAAAAAATATGAATCATTTTATATGTAGATATAAACAAAAAATATACAATATAATAATTAATAAATGTGTATTATTATTATTATTATTATTATTCATTCATTCATTTTCTTTTCGGCTTAGTCCCTTTATTAATCTGGGGTCGCCACAGCGTAATGAACCGCCAACTTATCCAGCATTTGTTTCACGCAGCGGATGCCCTTCCAGCTGCAACCCATCTCTGGGAAACTTCCATACACACTCACTCACAAACACACACTATGGACAATTTAGCTCACCCAATTCACCTATACCGCATGTCTTTGGACTGTGGGGGAAACCGGGGCACCCGGAGGAAACCCACGCAACCACATGGAGAACATGCAAACTCCACACAGAAATGCCAACTGACCCAGCCGAGGCTCGAACCAGCGACCTTCTTGCTGTGAGGCGATCGTGCTACCCACTAGGCCACCGTGGCGCCCATTATTATTATTATTATTATTATTATTATTATTATTATTATTATTATTATCAATAATACTACACTAAAAATCATATTATCAATTATTCATGACAACATAGTTCATCGTAACTTATTAAACTAAGTTAATCATGCTCTAACTTAATTTTATAAGTTACAGTATGCAAGCTGTTTTAAGTCAGGTTAATATAACAAAAATTCACTGGACTCATAAGGTTAAATAATTCAGCTTAAAAAATTTAAGGCCACCAGTATTGTTTACAGTGTAGTAATAAATTTGTTATAAAATAATATTGTAAATACCTAGAAAATAAATAAAAATTGTTTTTTAATTATAAATTATTCTAATCAAAAATAATTATTTAAAATAATTCTAAATAAAAAAAATTGCAATCATGTAGTATTGGTAGTAGTATTAGTATAGTTATAACTTTGTATAAATAATAAATATACATTTTTAATGTAAAACTTTATTCTCAACTTGGCAGAACAAAATAAACATGGATAGATGAAAATACAGTATGCTGGAAAAACACAAATACATTTACATATTTTATATTTTGACTATTAATGTGGGAAATATGTATACATTTATAATAAATAATAAAATTAAGGTAAAAAATAACATAATTAACTTAAATATGTATAATTAAATTATTTGCAGTATTATAGTATTAGTATTAGTAATAGTGCTAGTACAGTTATAAATTTGTGCAAGGCAAGTTGGTTTATATAGCACATTTCATACACAATGGTAATTCAAATTGCTTTACATAAATAGGAATAAAAAAATATTAGAAGTATAAGAAAGTAAAAACAAATAATAAAAATGATTAAAAACAGACTAAAATGTTAAAACCGTTTAAAAATAATACATAATTAATAATATATAACATTAATAAATATAAATAATAAATATATTTTTTTAATAATATAAAATTTTATTGTAAATTTGAAAAAAAGAATATGAATAGATTGAAAATGCTGAAAAATCTCAAAAAATATGTACAGTATATTTTATATTTTTATTATTAATGTGGAAAATGTGTATGAATAATAATATATTTTGTCTGTGATATAAAGTGCAGCTGACACTGAGCTGTGAGGATGGGCCAAAAGTCATTCGCTCACGCTCCGAATTACGCTTTTATTTGCCTCTCGTAAAAGAATGTTAAGCACCTGTAATGGATAAACGCCAGAAGATGCACATATTTATGCTTTGAGCTCTTGTTAATGTTACCTTTAAACAGTTATAGTGCCATAAAGTTGTCAGTTGGACTCTCTTGTTTCTGAAATGCATTTTTTGCAACAGATACTTGAAGAGTTTACTGTGGAGTACACATTTATTTGCATAACAAATCTTAATCAGTACACTGACTTGAAGAGAAAATGATTTAAAATAATAGTTTTCATTATTAAATATTCGTGAAATATGGAATACATCTTGTAATTCTGACTTTTTCCTTGTTTAAATGTCATAATCGGGTCCCTAGTGCATCTACCAACCCAGAAAACCTAGAAAAAAAGCTTATTGACAAACAACAGATTATTGTTATTTTATCACGAAAACTCTTCATTTTCAGCATATTTCATAAACACGCTTCTATTCTGCAATGTATAATCAGATTATAGGCTTTTTGCTTTTTCTGTGAATATAAGATTTGGTAACACTTCAGTTTGTCATAATTCATGCTTTTTATAACTGCCTATTATTTATCATTAAGATATTAACTGTTTATTAGTAGTTATAAAATATGATCTTATTCGGCATCTCTAATCCTACCCAAAACCTAAACCCAACTTCTACCTTACTAACTATTCATAAACGGCTAATTAGTAGTTTAATAAGCCAGTGGTGCTATATGGTTTGTTTATGGTTTGTTAATACTGTAAATCGTCACTTAAACTAAATTTGACTAATATTGTAATGTTTATTTTGCAACAGGCAGCTCATCTAAGCAGAGAAATGAATACTCTTTCGATAGTGTATATTGTTACTATTATTTTATTTGTTTGTATTATTAATAGTATTATTAATATTATTATCATCACCTCCATTTTTATTTTGTAATCCCCTCAAAATATGAATAACTTGAGTTTTATATAAAGTAAATGTATCATGTTTTAAAGATGATTATACACTACCTCACAAAAGTCTTGTTGCCTATCCAAGTTTTAGGAACAACAAATAATAAACTGACTTCTAGTTGATCATTTGGTATCAGAAGTAGTTTATATGTAAGACAAAGACCTCTAGATTACGCTTATTGATGAGCTTGGATGACTGCATCCATACATCTCTGAATGACTCAAATAACTTATGAATAAAGTCCTTCTTTCAGGACTCCCAGTTCATTAAGATTCATCTTCATCTTACCCCAGATATACTCAATAATTTTCATGGCTGGTGACTGGGCTGGCCAACCCTGGAGCACCTTGACCTTTGCTTTCAGGAACTTTGATGTGGAGGCTGAAGTATGAGAATGAGTGTTATCCTGCTGAAGAATTTGCTCATCCTCTCCTGTGGTTTAAAATGTAATGGGCAGCACAAATGTCTTGATACCTCAGGCTGTTGGTGTTGCCATCTACTCTGCAGATCTCTTGCACACCCCCAAACTGAATGTAACCCCAAACCATGATTTTTACTTCACCAAACTTGACTGATTTCTGTGAGAATCTTGGGTCTATGTGGGGATGATTGGGATGCAGTTCAACAGATGATTCATCAGAAAAAATCTACCTTCGGCCACTTTTCCAAATGATCAACTAGAAGTCAAGTTATTATTTGTTGCTCTTACAACTGGAATTGACGACAAGACTTTTGTCAGGGAGTGTATATTTATAATAGAAATCAGCACAAACACACTGAATGGGAAATAATATTAACAGTGCCCTGACAATAGAAAGATCTAATCAGTTCAAAGTGATTGTAGCATCCCATGTGTGTGATCATCATCTGATCTGCAGGAATGTGTCAGCAGTGTGTGTGCGTGTGTAGATGAAGTCTAGTCTGTCAGTTTGTGCTGGTTTGTGAGTGCTGACCTCTCTGTCATCAGGATTATCTGCCAGTATTAATCTGTGATTATAGGAATTATCAACCCGCTGTGTGTTTGCATCTGTTTGTGAGTGTGTATGTGCGCGCGTTTATATGTGTGTGCACTCTTATGCAGTCTGATCTTCTCTGCTCACCCGCTATCGACAGACTTTTCAACCAGGCTTTGTTTGGCACCCCACTGCCAGTGCAATAGGATAATTGTTTAGCCTAAAATCTCCCTCTTGAGAGCACACAGTTATGTCTGAACCAAGAATGGCTAAATACCTCGTCTGAGATGCTTTTATTGGGCATATGTTAATTGTTACACACTGCATCACAATTGCCTTTGACAGTACTTCAACAATATGCTGTCAGTCACAACAGTCGCTTAGATCGAAATCCAGTTCTTCCCTCCACGCGCGTGGCGCTGATATTTAATCGAGGGCAGGTTAGTTGAGAGATTGACAGCTGATGTGTTTGTCTATTAGGAGGTGTTTCTCACTCGCATCAGCCCATTCAGAAAGCCTGCTATTATTTAAACGCTTCCCTGAAGAAAATAGTCAACTTCCCAAATCGGGTTTGCGCCTGCACACAGAAGTGCAGATAGTGTGCCATTGTTCAGAGTGAGATGTTGCGACAAGATAATTGCAAGGTGTATCTCAATTCAAGTGTTTTTAAAGTCTGTTATTGAGCAGATTTGGCACCAAGCACAGGAGACATTAAGCAGAGGAATTTGAACAATGCTTTGCTTCAGTTTTTTTCTTTCTAAAGTCTTTATCCTGAATTTAAAGAACTCTATTGTTTGCTATAATGTTGCACCACATTATATATAATAATAATAGTAATAATAATAATAATAATACGGTGGCTCAGTGGTTAGCACTGTTGCCTCACAGCAAGAAGGTTGCTGGTTTGATTCCCGGCTGGGTCTGTTGACATTTCTGTGTGAAGTTTGCATGTTCTCCTTGTGTTCGCATGGTTTTCCTCCAGGTGCTCCGGTTTCCCTCACAGCTCAAAGACACGCACTATAACTGTATTGAATAAACTAAATTGGCCTTAGTGTATGTGAGTGAATGAGAGTGTATGGATGTTTCCCAGTACTGGGTTGCAGCTGAAAGGGTGTGTCCACTGTGTAAAACATATGCTGGATAAGTTGGCGGTTCATTCTGCTTTGGTGACTCCTGATGAATAAAGGGACCAAGCCGAAGGAAAATGAATGAATAATAATAATAATAATAATAATAATACAAGAATTTATTGACTATGTATAAATTAAAGGTCCCATTAAGTGCTTTGAAATGTGCATTTCATTCGATCTTTGATGTAATCTCAACTGAGAAAGTGAAGAGTGGGTGGGCCATAGAGTAGCTCCTAACCTTTTACAAAAACAGCCAATAGCGTTGTTTTTATCACAGCTCCGCCAGTAAGAGTAGTTGAGAACAAGCTCATCCAATGAAAAGCAATTGACAAGCATCTTGAACGGAGCAGGATATGTCAGATACTAGAGAGCATTTGATTGGTCAAGATTTGATGAGAAACTAATGTATGAGGCGGAATCGACAAAACGCAAGCTTTAGATGTTTATATTAGTTTTCTATCTTCTAAATGCGAATGTCATTGTTTTGGAGCACACTAGCGAATAGATATTCTCATAACAGACTGAAACTAACATCTATAAAAATGTATTTTACTATCATGGGATATTTAAATTGATAATTTATGTTCATTATTTAAAAAAATTATATTCATAATTGCAATTGTTTTCATTATTGTAAGTCTTATATTGATACAAACCACAGTTGGAAATAAAAGCTGTTCTTTTAAACATTCTATTTATTGACTTTTTAAAGATATATGAGAAATATTCAGAGTTATAGTTATTGTCAATATATAAATCATGTGTATAATAATCCAATATAAATAATTATTTTTACTAATTATGTTACTAATTTTATAGAGATTTTTTAGATTATTAAAAAAAGATGGATGTTTTGTAAAATAATATTAATAATAATTATAATTATTCGTTAATAGAACAATTAAATAGTGGCCTGCATTATTACTTATAAATTATTTCAAATAAATGCAGTTCTTCTGAATGTTTTGTTGATCTGAGGGAAAAAAGACAGCACAACTGTGTTCAACTTTCATGATAAGAATGAATGTTTCTTTGAGCAGCAAACCGGTTCATCTAAAATCATTTTTTGAAGCATCATGTGATGTTGCAGACTGCAGTAATGATGCAGAAAATTCCAATATGCATCACATGTAATATTCAATATTTATTTTTGTGTAAAAATGTTTAATATTAGTATTTTTGGTGTATTTTTGATCAAATAAATGCAGCTTTGGTGAGCATAAGAGACGTCTATCTTAAACCGCAGTACTGTCTGCAAAACGTTTCTATTCATTGTGACAAATATTAGCATAATTAGCATATGTTTTTGCATTCAGTCTTATTAAGTTCTCACTGTTAATCACATTTAATGAAGTAGCCTTTACCCCATATTCAAGTCTTTGGATCCATTTGCTGTTTTATTACTGTTGTTTAGAAATACAGTAGCTTGACAAAACTGCACATCAAATCTGACACATGACAGTTCTCTGAGTAGCTGATGGGCAAAAGTCTGAAATTGGCCAATGGCCCTACTGAGGGGTGAAACCGATCTCTCAACGCAATGGTGAGGAATGTTCCTGCTCTACATAGGACGTCTGTCAGCGGCTTGTAAATCAGCCCAGCTGGAGGCACGTCAGGAGAGCAACCAATCCGCCATGTCGAGGGTGACAGATCGCTTTCCAGCACCCAGCCGTAATTCACATGTCATGTACACACATGGTTTACAGAGAAGACGCAAGTGCAAATACACCAGAAACTCAAGCCCAGGGACCTCCCTGTTGGTTTAATATACCGCAAACTCTGCCCACCACTTGTCTGTCTGTGTACACGTCTCACTTCAACCTTCAGACACCCACTGTGTCTTCAGAAGATCAGAGGACAGAGCTTTTGTAGATCAGTTGTCACGCTCGTGTTTAGGATACAGAGATGACAGGCAAATTACTAATGCAGTTAAATATCAGCTTTGTTGATTAAGTGAAATAGTCATCTGCTAGTTATATTTAAACTACTCTGCACTCTCATAAAGAAAGGGTCTATCATTTAACATGTTTAGAAGCTTTCCATTTGACCAAAGGCTTTTTTTGTGGTAGACAAAGATTTCTTAGGTTATTAAAATGGTATTTATACTACTGTAAGTACTGCTTACAATGCTTCTTTAAAGGAATGGATATTGTTGTTGGACCATTTATATTTAAATTCGGAGCTCAAAGTTTCAACCAGCCAGATATTCGTCAGGCTTGATTGTATATGTAATATTTAGAAGTCATTTAAGTGTTGTGAAGATTTTATTTATTTTTCTTGCTTTTTTGAGTGTGTAATGCTTATCGAAGCTTCATTTATTGGGGAAGAAGTGCAATATGGTGAAGTATTGTTGCAGATTATAGTTTACAGTTTAATGGTTGAATTTGACAGATTTTGTTGGGAAGTTAAGAAACATTCAAGTTCTCTATGGTCTTAATCAAAATGATATTTTTGCCGATTTTATCTTTACTTTTGTTGTTGTTGTTGTTGTTGAAGAGTACAGATGCAAAAACCTCTAAGTGCCATCTGTAATTTTTTTTTCTACAGTGAGCATTTATCTCAGCCTCTTATGTTTTTGTTTCATTATTTCATCTTAAAAGTCATGAATATTCTATTCTTTGCCATAAAAGTGAAATTACTGAATCAAGACATAGGAGCTTGAAAGAAATGCTAATATTAGAATAAAATTTGGAGGTTTTTGCATCTGAACTCTTCTGTTACTATTTTAATCTTCTGTTAGTTCACGATGTAACACTTCTGTTGAAAGTGAAACATACAATTTAGAAAATTGTATCCTATTATCGTTGATGATTCTGTACTATAATGGGTTTTTCTATCATCTCTTTTTTTAACGTTGAGGTGTTTATGATCAGATTGCTCATTTGTAGTGTAATGAAGTTGGCGCTGAAGAGAGGGCTGGAGTGATGTGTTTGTGTTGGTGGAGGGTTATGACTCACTGCTTTGCAGTAAAAGTTAAAGGAAGCTCAAGTTCCTGTTTGAGCCAGCTTCGGCTCTTCACCTCCTTTTTCATGTAGCCCGTAGCCTTGACATCTCTCATTTTCTCTGAGTTATTTCATCCCCTCGTAGCTTGATATTAAAGGTATCTGTCACAAGCAGCGCCTCAATGCCGGCTGGGGAGACAGTGTGCACGCCGAGGTCTTGATGCTTTCTTCTACATTGTAAGTTTTTGAGGCTACAGTATACTGGAGCTTTTAATGAATTGCTGCTAATTTGATGTCAGTGGAAATTATTACACTGCTGTTTTTGTTTTGCAGCGTCAAGGAAATTCCTGCTGTTGATACAGTTTTTTTTATTAGCAGATTAGGCGGTGCTAATTCAACAGCTATGTATTAATTCATTAATGGACGCGTGCTATTGACAGCCCGGGGAAGTGCTGGATCTCTTTCTGATATCCAACACTTTTAGATGTGTGTAATTAACAGTGTTAGCAAGTGTCAAGTTAGGCACTTAGCGTTAAAAGCTAACACAGTTTCCATTAATTTCACCCTCGCACGACACTCAAGAGGGCCGCCCACCAGCCCCGGGCTTAATTAGCGTGCGCGGTCTGATGGATTTATACATCAGTGTCATGTGATTAGCTCTCCAATGGACAGGATTCACCCGCTTTGATAGCAGTAATCGCGGGGCTGCGAACGCAGCTTTAACCAAATTGATCCAAGCGTGTTGTTTGTTCTCAGTCTTTCTCGGGATGGTTTGGTCACGGGCCAAGATACAGCCCGTCTGCCATGACAGACCCCGCCCCCCTCTTTGCAAGTTTGAAATGTGAGCCGCCCCTGCTCCAACAACCCACCCCCACCTCCCCCCGCCCCATCCGCCCTCTGGCAAAGTGGCCGTCGCATTGCATGGTTGTGTGTGTGTGTGTGTGTGTGCTTGTGTGTGTGTGTGTGTGTGTGTGAATGTGTGGCTTCCATCAGTTTCTAATGAACGAGGGTTTAAGCCATGTGGACGTCACTTACAACACCATAAATCTGAGGTGAGAGGACATTTGCTGCTTTTTTTTTCTCCCTCTGAGGCTCTTCTCTTTCCCAGCCCCCCACATCCCTCTCTCTCACTCTCTGTCTCTCTAGCTTCTTTTTTTAACCCTTTTGAAACCCAACGGTGCTTCCTGTTCATTTTGTGGTTTTGCACTGCAGACAGTTTACAGGCTGTCATTGTATATCTCTGTGTGTGTGTGTGTGTGTCTGAAGTTTTGGAGGAGCTTAATCTGATTCCCCACGGGCAGCATCTTGGAGCAGAGGAGCCAGGTATAGCAGGAGCCCATTAGCACAGAACTCCATCTGTGATTGGCTTTGCACTGGAAACCCAGAGACCGCCGCTGAATAATTGATGTGCATTGTGCAGTCGCTGGACAGGCGAAGAGAGGGAAAACAGAGAGAGCGCCCCAGACAATCAGAGCGAGATAGAAAGACAGAAAGCTTGTAGATTTCTCACGGGTTTGTCTTCGCCTGCTGGTAAAATCCCATTTTCTCTGTGCAATGAGAAGACTGCGATGAGAGCCAGATCCGGATCGTTGGTAAGTCACGTGAGGGGTTGGAGTGCATGCGGGCAGGTGTATGCGCAGGAACTAACTCGTAAAGAGTCCTGCACATGATCGAGTCGTAACAACTGACTGCGTTTGACCTAGTTCCCTCTCTCCCACACAAACGCTCACACATAGAGGGTCAGAGTGGGCTTGATTATCTCCAGGAGGAGAGCTGACCTACTTGAGGCACAGTGTTTTTGTCAGTTCTTTAGCGCTTTGACGTGAGCCTGGCGACAGTGTAGCGACAGAGGCTCTAGAGTTTCTTCCTCCGGCTGCTGTTGGCGCCGAGTGCATGTTCCTTCTTTACGGGGTTGCTGTAAATCGTTGGATCGCCGTGCATTGCGTTCAGGCTTCTGTTCGATGGGCCGATTGAAAGGGGAACGATCATGGGAGTTTCTGTAGACGCTGTGCTCCTGCTGTTTGTATATTTAGAAAGCACTGGCTTCTTCTCTTGTGCTTCTACAGGAGTGTCTGAGTCTAGGCAAGATCCCTAGATATTTATAGTAAGTAGTTGTTTCTTGAAACTGCTTCAGAGCAGCAGTTAAAGCGTCATAAGGATAATATACTGCTCGAGCAAAGTCTACAGGTTCCTGTGAAGTTTTGTTAACGCTCTTGGCCTCGGAGTACATGCTGATGGGGAAATAAACAGCGGTTTGCTGTAATGAGGATCCTGCTGTTCATGTGTGAAACTTCCTCCTCTGTGCTGTGGAGCTTTTAATAGCTCGCTGCACTTTGCCTATGTGTCGTTTGTGTTTGCTGGATTTACTTCATTTAAACATGCAGATGTTATGCTAATGTTTGCGGTTCAAGTGTGTTACCCTAGGCTGCTTAAAAGGATGCTAGTTTATCTTGAGGTTATAAGACACCACTTTGGATCACCATGATTTTGTTGAGTTTTTGAGAAGTTGTATTGGTAACCATGGTCATTAGAATAATGTAATAAATTTTGATTGATTTATCTTGTGTGTGAAATTATGAACTGCTCATATTATAGCGCAATACAGAAACTACTTAAGATGAGGACTTAAGATGATAAACACATATTTTATAATGCTAGTTCTTCGGCTATCTGCAAAATTTTCCACTGACCCTGATAGTGCCATAGCCCCAGAGCAAACATTTACTGTTGCCATTGGTTACAAAGTGGATGCAAGGTAAACGTCTGAAGAAGTAGGCTGTTAACAAACTAAACAAACCATAAACTTGCTAATTACTCTAAAGGTTTGTGAAAGAATCATTTGTAGATTTAAGTTCTGATAGGATGAGCTGTGTTCAAAGATGCAGAGTATTGATTAAGATTACTGCAAAGATTGCTGTATAATGTTGTTCTTCAGTAGTTTCTATATTGCTTGGCAACCATAAACAGTTAGACTACAAACAGTAGTCTGCTGACTTAGCGGTACGGTAGGGCAAAGACTACAGCTGTCTCTTTTCAGAGGCTGCATCCTCTGAAGGATGCATTTGAAGTGCGCTGTGTCATCACGGCGTGACGAAGGATGTCTCTTTTCCAAAAAATTCGAAGGCTTCTTTAAACGCAGCCTCAAAATGCATTTTTCATTTTCCAGGTAATGAAGGACACAGCCGGTGGATCCTTCGCAGTCTTAGACATTTTTAAAAGAAAACTGAAATGTGTGAATTAGGTTCAGTTGACTTGAATATGTGAAAAAACAACAAAAAAGAGAGTATGACATGTCTTACTAAGGAGTAATTTTAAAGACTGGTTTACATTTTTATGTGTACATGTATGGATCAAAAGAAGTATATTTCCAGCTTTTGTAAACCTTGTTTTAGCTTCAGATCGCTTGAAATTAATTTTAAAATCACTTAAAAAAAGTAATTACAAATTTCTTACAAACTTCTTACAAACTTAAGAAACAGTTGTTGTGTCATTTTATGGTTGATTCCTAATATGACATTTAATCAAAAGCTTGTCAAGTAATTTTGAAGAATTTGATGTTTTCCCATTCAGATAGACTGGCGGAGCATACTGCCAGAGAGGCGTTTCAAAGGTGGACGATAAGTGAAAGGACTTGTCTTAAAGGGACTTTGTGAACAGTTTGCTTTTTGGTACCCTTTGACAGTGAAATGGACATAAAAGCATACCGAACGGTACAATACCGTAACACTCAGTGGAATTGAGCCATTAGTGGTACTTGCCAAAATTACTATTTATTAATAAATTCATGTTTTTGGTATTGTTTTGGTAAACAATGTTATGTTCATGGCTTTATATTTACATTATATGTAATACATTTATTTATATTTACATACAGTATATTCTGTAGTGTACTTGCTTTAAAAGATGTGTTAAAAAATTAAATGCAATAAAATTGATCAAAAGTTGCAGTTAAGACATTTAAAATGTTTTAAATATTTTCAAATAATTATTGTTCTTTTGAACTTTATGTTCATCAGAAGCATATTGGAACATACTGGAAATATAAAGCAGTTGTGGGAAAGTTTTCAACATCATCGATATGAATAAGCATATGAATGAACAGCTGAGACTGCTGCATCTGTGCAGTATAGGAATCTTGCGCACTAAATCATCACAACCACATTTTTTGCCATCTGTTCAAAAATTGTCTCGTCATAAGGACCTGTTTTAAAAGTCCTGGAGCTAGTCATAGTCTGTAGGAAAAAAAAGATGATGGTTAAATTAACAGTCTTTGCTATTATGACTAATTTGATATTTAGATGGTTCCTCATATGGTGACAGATGAGTTAGTCATATGACACGCCATCAAGATTGATGCATATTTATCAAAGTAAAATTGAAATAATGCATCATGCGGTGTTTTTTTATGTAGAATTATTTATTTTTTTAGAATATGTTTGTAAATAATTTCAAAGACATTATTGATTTTTCAGTAGTGATATTATTGTGTTCCACCCAAAATGCGTATAACACTCTAGAGCTGCTTAGCTTGAAATTTCTGACAAATGTGCAAGCACCTGGAATATTTCAGCAAACGCATTGATTTTTAGATCATTTCGTCCTCTAAAATGAGAAGTCAGTGTTTCGCACAGCAGACCGAGGCAGAATCAGGGCCCCGTTAAGTCCCATCAATTCAACCAGGACATCCGTTCACCCATTGATGACGTCAACTCTGCTTACTGATACTATCTTGTCTTAATTTTTTTGAGTAAATTGTTGAATTTGAACCCTACAGAAACCACCACCTGCAGGAGATGTCAGAGTGACACAGGTACTCTTCTGTGTTCTAGCATTGTTTGGCTTGTGAAACACATCTAGTGGAGAGCTCTTTCACTCTCTCTCTCTCTCTTTCTTTCTGTTCATCATCATCATCATCATCATCATCATCATCCTGGGCATTTATTCTGCTTTATTTATTTCTCTACTCATTCGTGTGCAGTCACAGGAGATGAATCACGGTGACGCAGATGCTTTTGATGTGCTTTCTTTGTTGCTGGGTTTGTATGTGGGGGGCCATCGGCTTCTGACTGAGCATCCATACCTGTTTCACAGACGCATGGGCTGCACTGTCACCTCCGATTATCCCAGGATTTTCTCCCGTCATCTTTTTGTGCAGGCACTCTCTAGGTTTCCAGTCTTTTTTTTCCAGACCGTGCAGCTCATTGAACAGGAATGTCATCCAATTTTTGTGGGATCTCATGTTCAAAACAGCTTTCATCCACACGTCACTCACTTCCTAAGGCTGCTCTGTGTCGTGTGCCGGTCTTTGTCCGCTCATTCGCAGTCATTCATTGCCATTTTAGTGGAATAGGTAGGGACAATGCACTGTGCCGTGTGCTTCAAATTTCTTTCCGATTCAAAAGAGCATCAAGCTGTTTCCATCCTCTCAGACAGACAGCAGAAAGTCAGCGAGTGCGCTTTGTGCGGATGTTGCTGCGATGTAGGAGGTGCATTACATCTGTCACTGACAGAAACAGACACCGACATGTGCTCGTTTATTAATGTATTCAAATGAGGAATATCAGTTTCATCTGTTCAAGCAGCTACTCGGTGCTTGTTTAAATCTGTGTGAAGTGTTTTAATCTGCTTTTCTAAGTGTGTGTGTTTGTTGAAAGTATTCCTGAGTGGTTGCGTCACCTGGTGTGAGAGGAAGTCACTTTGTGGCCTGTTAGCCTTGGTTGGAGGTTAATAACTCCTGCGTGTGTGAGTGTTGGTGTGTGTGTGTGTGTGGACTGCACTCAGGTTCAACTCTGGCCTTAATTAATATGTGAGGTCCTAAAACCGTGTCATTGGCTAATAGTGCACTGTCTAAACACATGCCTGCGCACTGCAGACTACTGAAAACTGAGGGAATATGGTTTTCTTCACAGGTCTACAGTTATGTTGTCTTCCAAAGCAGATGAAGGTTCTGTGTGAAATAAGCAAACTCTGGTGTTAGTGCTCTTTTAGTGTGGTTCGTTTGAGTAAAGGCTGATGTATACGCACGCTTCGGCACAGCCTTCGCGTGGTCGCATAGCCCTCACCATGGATGATGCTGACGCTGATGCGCACCTCTCAAAATAATGTAACTACACAACGCATAGCACAAGTTCTGCGATTGGTCGGCTGTGATGTGTGTGGGCGGGGGTGAGAGCCGCTAGCCCGATGGAGCAAGTGTTTACAAGTGTATAGTCTTATGAAGGAGCTCCACAAGGAAACTTTAGTTTTGTGTTTACCTTAAAGTCGTTGCACGTCCTCCGGTTCCTGCCAGTGAATGAGCGAGTTTTAGCTACTTGTACATCAAGGTAGCGTTGAGAGAGAAACAAAACACCTGCGAAGGTAACATGTTATTGCAGAGCAACACAAACAGCACGCAGAAGTATACTGTAAATGCATGGTACGTGCAAGAAAGCACAAGGATAGTTCAATTCAATTCAATTCACCTTTATTTGTATAGCGCTTTTGCAATGTAGATTGTGTCAAAGCAGCTTCACATAGAAGGTTATAGAAAATTGAAAAGTGTCAGTCCAGTTACTAGTGTTGGAGTTCAGTTCAGTGTTGTTTAATATTCACTACTTAGAGTCCAAACACAGAAGAGTAGTCCATCGGTGCGCAGCTCTAGCTGCAGTCTAGGCGCCGGAGGCTGGAGAACTCGAGGCTCGTCAGTCCTTGGAGGGTCACAGGAATCCGTCTCTTGCTTGCTACTCTGCCAAGCAGCTGCTCAGGATACAGCCTAGTCCAGGATTATGGAGCCTTGGAATCGTCTCGTCGCGGGTCTGGATCGCATCCGTGGCACTGCATAGTCTCTGGGGGCCTCGGGATGGGTATCCCCAGGTGGAAATAGAAAATAAAGAGAATAATTAGCGTAGCTGCTGTTCATAGTGTATATAAACGAGATGCGTGGAGCACATTCATGGATCATACTGCTAAGTGATTTATTGAGTGTATGCTTTACTAAAAAGATAGGTCTTTAATCTAGTTTTGAACTGTGAGAGTGAGTCTGAGCCTCGGACATTATCAGGAAGGCTATTCCAGAGTTTAGGAGCCATAAATGAGAAGGCTCGACCCCCTTTACTTGACTTTGCTATTCTGGGTACTAACAGAAGCCCTGAGTTTTGAGATCTTAAAGAGCGGATTGGATTGTAGCGAGACAGAAGGTTGGTTAGATAAACAGGAGCTAGATTATTTAATGCTTTATAGGTAAGAAGTAATATTTTAAACTCAATATGAAACTTAACAGGCAGCCAGTGTAACGAGGATAAAATTGGGGTGATATGATCATATTTTCTAGACCTGGTAAGAACTCTGGCGGCTGCAATTTGTACTAGCTGAAGTTTGTTAATAGAGGAGGCTGGGCAACCAGCGAGCAGAGCATTACAGTAATCCAACCTAGAAGTCATAAAAGCATGAACTAGCGTTTCTGCATCTGAGATGGATAGCATACTTCGTAGCCTAGCAATATTTCTCAGATGAAAGAATACAGTTTTTGTGATATGGGACATATGGTTTTCGAAAGTTACCAGCCTTTACCAGGATAACCAGTTACCAGGATAACCAGCCTTTAGTAGGAATGCTGACAACCGTACGCTGGTGAGCAGCTAACAAGTAAACTGAGACCCCTTAAAAAATGCGTCTCGGTCAACTTCCACACTAACTTTTTTGTGAGGTTTGAATGAAATATGGATCTGATGTAAACAAGCCAAAAACAGGAAGTGTCACAAGTTCATGAACAGAACAAGAATATTCAAGCATACTTTTTGTAATTATACAGATATTGGAAACACACTTCTGGCAATAGACCTTTGTTTGTGTAGGGAGGAATTTACAGTTTCGACTTTATCATGCTATTTTTTAAGCTTTTTACAAATGATAACTAAATATGATATAATAGTAAACACACAACGAGTGCGTTTAGCCCAGCATACAGATCGTTTTGGAATGTTTGCTCAGTTCCGTAACAAAATATATACCTAAAAGACTTTTCTGGGTTTTATCATTTCAGGATTGGTTTTAAAAATTGATAGTGTATACACCAAGTGAACCAGGAAGAAATGTTCATTTTCCCCCTGAACTAAACCAAACATGTCACTTATTGTTTTGCACAATTCTGCACATACTTGCGTGAAAAAGAAAGAAAGTTGTCATTAAAATAGGCTAAATGACTCTTTAAGGTGAGTCCTTCGAAATCCACACAGGCCGAACCAAGCATTTTGAAATGAGACGATCTAGCCTACAGAGGACAGATATCATCACATAGCAACCTTAACAGCTGCTGTTAACAAGCGGAAAGGAAATTTGTGCTGACATGGCTTAGTTTTTTCAAAATCTGTTCATTGAAAGTTGCTTGTAGTGTGTTGTCACTTTGATTTTTGCATTATTAGACCTTGAGTTTTGCTCGAGTAAATGTTGGTTAAAGAGTTTCTATAAACACGTTTAGTCATTTGAAATGATATACGATATGGGTTGATCATATAAATTACAGTGCTAAAAAACTAATGAGTTGCTAGTATTTTTGTTTCTTTATGGATTTATTTCTGTATATATTATGTCTTTTACAATTTATTGTCTCAAAGTACAACAAATGTCACTTAAAATCAGTTTGTTGAACAGAGTTAGATTTCCAACTTCAAATGTTAATGATACAGAGCTCAAGGTCCCATAATGCAGTTAAAGAAATGTAAAACACCTGCGAATCACAAGATCCAAGTAACTGCTAATTAAAAGTTATTTTTAACAGCGTGTATACGCCCTTACTGCCTTGAGTTTTTCTTGTCTCTTCTCATGTACTCATCACAAGTGTGCATTTTTCTGGCTTGCGTGTGGTGGTTTTACTCAAATCTGTCTATGAAAACTGTTGGGAAGTTCTCCTTCAATCTGTTAATGCAAATCTTTCCCAGTGAGTGTAATCAGCTTAAAGTATTTAAGATGAATGAATTGAAGAGGAATCAAAGTAAGAAACAAAGTAAAAGGCTGAGGGACCTCGTATTTTTAAATAAAAAGATTATCTGCTTCTTCAAATGGAATTTGTAGCTATATTGCATTATGTGTGTTTTTATTCCGTTGCAAAGTCCAAAGTGGTGCATTAATGAATTTGTTATTCTAGTTTTCAGCTCTGTTACCCACAGGCAGTATTTGCTGTTGGGTTTTATTGCTGTCAGAGGTCAGCTAGGGGATGTGATAGTCTCAGTGAGGTGAGGATGAAAGCCACACACAGTATGCTCATGTGGACAGCAAGCGTGTGTATTTTCACCGAGTGGTCCAGGAAGGTCATTCAGCATTTCTGCCAATTCACTGTGGCATCAGTCTGAGACTTTCACAGATTGAGAGAGAGAGGGTGAGAAAAAAACATCTCTGGGGATGTTTGAAAATATGGCTTGTGTGATGAATTCCAGCCACATTTATGTTCTAGGCGTCCTCGTGAGGTTTCAAATCTTTCCAGAACGGCGCTAGTCAAATACCCAATGCATTCTGTGAATGAGAAGGACATAAGATTGAGCAATTATTTTATTGAGGTTTGGCCTTTGGCAAGAAATCAGATCAGTTTTGTTCCAAACCGTAGTGAACTGCCTACCTAGTATAGAAATAGGCACTTCAGGTACGTATATGCTTAGGTTACACATTATTTTATGGTTACATAGTTACATAGTAGTTTAACTACTGACTAATTTTAATTAATTGCATGTACTTACTGTATGGTTGAATGTGGATTAGGTTTAGTTACATATAATTAGGCATAATTCATTGTAATTAGGTGCAAGTACATCACGCTAAATTAGTGTTTTCTATGCCTATATTCCATTCAGAACTAAAAGTCAGTGTAAAATCAAGTTATTAGAATGTTTATTTTACTAGTTTTATTTAATTAGTCTGTTTTAGTAATTAGCAATTTAGTAGTTTGCTCTGTTTTGGTAATCATTAATCAAAGTCTCACCATTTGCTTTCACGTTTGGAGTGTACTTCTCTACAGAAAAAATAGACACTACTTCTCTGTTGATGTACACTATATTCTCAACCACCCAGACCCACTTTCAGTCGGAAATACATCAGTAAACTGAAGTAAAAGTTGCAGAAACTTCTGGTTCTTGCAGACTTTAAGGTTATTAATAAGCTTAGCAACATGCTAACATCAAAATTGCAGAAAGCCTCTTATACAGAGTGCTATTTGTGTGGTAGAAGTGATGCCTATGGAGTATGCCCAGCTATGCCACTTAATTGAAATTCTGTTTCAATCAGGATGCTGCCTATGTAAGTAAGTTGGCCAGCATGGCCGCTCACTAGGATTTTGGAACAGACTGGTCCATTATACAGCGATGTTTACGCTTGATTCTGTCCATCTTGGCGCCACTCCATTGTCCTGTCCACCATTTACTGGCATCCATTTTTTATTAGCAACATCATAATCAAAAAGCTCATAATAAGGCGTTGAAGCCAGTAAAACTGAGATGTTTGGCAGAGACGGGGTGCTGGCAGTTATGAACCGCCAACCTGAGAAGGATCAGCAGGCAAACATTTTTTGGGCGACTTCAGAGGCGATTTGGGTAACCGTGGGTGACCTGGGTTCCCTGCACACTTGATCATTTGGGGATTTACCCTGGTCACTTATTCAAAGCCCACTAAACCTGCTTGGAGAGCTTCTCCTCTAGACAAAGAGCAGACAGTGAGGGGGGTCGGTTTGGGCTGGTGGGTTTTGTATAGTGTCTGTCTCTCTGCTCTGTTTTGCCAGAAGTCTGTAGAGCCACAGGCTGTTGTCCCCTCAGTAAGATGCTTTCTGCTGCAGTCTGGCACCTTTAGGGACGACACAACATGGCTAATATGAGTCACGCATCTTGCAGTTTTAGGAATTGTGGCTGTCTGCTCGTTGAGAGCGCTCCTTTGTGGCAACATTGTCTTAGAACATTCTTTTACAGTTGTTGCTGGTTGTACTACCATCAAACAATTAATCATGGGTCTTCACATACAAAATAAATGTGTTTGTACTGTGTATATTTACATACACACCTCTATGTATATACATGTACAGTATTGAAGTTTTTTTTTTTACATAACATACAATTGTAGATAAATAATGTTATTTATGTAAAACAAATACATACAAGTATATACATGTATGTACATTTATATATACAAACTATATATATATATGTACTTAGGATTGTGGAGATTCTGAAGAGGGTTTATATTGTTTTTATTAACAATATTCCATAGTCTTGGATTCAGATTCATTTTATTTGTATTTTATCTTTGTGGTGTAGTTTATTTTTGGTTAGTTTTTACTTTATCGTAACTAGTTTGTTTGTTTGTTGTGCTTATTTGTTTATTTCAATTTCATTTTTATTTAATTTAATATTTTTTTATACTTATTCACATTATTTTGTAATCTTAGAGGCAATGCGGAGAACTAGTGTCATTTAAAATGTTTAACAGCATGGTTTTCGGTTATTGCTTAAAACAAATATTACATTTTAAAATGTAACAAATATTAAATGCCTCAAACTAAAATTTATTTGTGATCCTTTTAGTTGTAGGTCCAGATGGAATCTGCAAACATTTTTTGCTATTTCTGCGGAATATTTTGTTAAAAATCTGAGGATTTATGCGGAATGATTTTGGTAGTATCATAACTAAAACCTTCATATATGAAATAAAAAGTAATACCTTTTTAAATTTGATTTAATGTTTACAATGCGAATCCAATTATTTGGTAAAGAAAGCAAGTTTCTAATGTAATACATGAACTAAAAGACAGAGAATAGTACTTTTACAAACTGTATTGTAAATAAATTATATTAATATTTTCATATTAGCCAATATTATTACTGAAATTAATTTAAAAACTGAAATAAATATAAATTTACATACATTTACACCAGTAAATAAACAGAATCAATGATGGGCTAAAAGTCTGCGGAATTCTGCACACACAGATTCCGTGTGGGCCTAGTCATGACTATAGATGTGTATTTTCTGTGGTTTATTTTTTTAACAATAATATTTAGAGCATTTCTCACCTTTCTCTTCAGAAAACATTGCATTAAGTGATTAGATAACACAGTGTGACACTGTAACCCATTCATTTGTAAACACTGCTAATGTCTTTACTCTCACCCTGAAATTACTGATTTTACACTGTGTTTATCAGCAGATATTAAATCTGCCATGTTGTGATAATAAACGCAACACAAAGTATGCTACACTAAGTCTTAAACTGTGCTATAGTCAGGCTGTTCTAAGCAAACCTCAGTTTTAATGTCTGACTTAGGCAATGTCAATACTCGTCTTTTTCTACTGGGATCACCGCATGCCACTGTGAGCCAGTCCTGCCACCAAAATGCCCGCTGACATAGACCCAACATACAGCCATGCCACCGAAATGCCCACTGCCGCAGAGCCAGCACAGAGCTACAGTAGCCTACTGCCAACTTAACACTCAACACAACCCTTTCTGGAGCAGGTGTCTGGCAGTGCGAGCACAGCTAAATGAGGGAAGGGAGAGACAGATGAAAGGAAAACGGAGATCGAGAGAGGCGTTTTAATACAGGGAATGAAAGAGAAATGTGATTAATGCTGATTTACTGGTGAGTAGGGGATGCATGATATCATTTGTTGGAGAAACTTGCTTTATGGTGCTCACAGCTGATTTCTAGGAGTGCAGTGGGATTTATGGTTTGGTGGTAACATGACCGTGGTGCAAAAATTCAAATCTGAAGAGATATAAATTATTATTATTCATTAAAATATTCATGATTATGAACATTTAAGATCTCTACACGGATGTGAATATCAACATTTCTCTTGATTTTGATGAAATGAGAGTGTACATTTCAGAAATGTATGCAAGAAAGTATTTAAAACTTAAATGCATCAATAAATATTTAATATGTTTGCAGTTCTTGTTAAACAAATATGCACAGTCCACTGAAGTAGAATTTCTCCTCTCTTTTTTTGCTGTGGTGTATCTTTGTGTGGCAGTCTGTATGCAAAATATTCTAATTTTTTTTATCGCAGCACTATAATGAATAAATGAGCTCAATACTGGAGCCAAACCAAAGCATCCCTATGGTAGGTAAGGTCACGAAACAGTAAATGTTGTGCATGGATATGACAACACTTCCCCGTGGGTTGTGGTGGAGGCGATGATGATGTTTTGTGGGTGAAACGGTGTAGCTGTATTAAGCAAGGCGAGAGGCATATTGTGCGCTGCCGGAAGGTGCCGTGTTGATTAGGTTGTTTTTGCGCGAGTTTACTGGTTGTATTGCAGGCAGGAGAGCTCTAGTCTTTGTTACGTGTGGGAGGCATGCTAGGCGGGGAACAACAGTTGAAAATTGGCAGGCGGTGTCTGCCTGTAACCTGTCATATGAGCTCTAAGTTGGTCTTTTGTGAGAAAATAGCAGTTGCCAGCATGCAGAGGTAGTGATTTAGCTGGCCGATAAGCTCTCTGTAATGGCAGGGTAGAATAATTCTTATTGAAGTAGGTGGGTGATTCCAGCCTCCCGCTCCAGTCCTGCTGGGACGGCTTTCACGCTTGTCGCATAGAGGTGAGAAGCGTTCTCTTTGAAACAGACCCCTTTGATATATTTACACAAACGCCATTTTCTCACTGTAATTGTGTGTTTGAACTTGGAAAGGAAAGTGCGTCAGGTGCCGCTGGGATATTGAATAACTTAAAGCCGTTTCTTGGAAGAAATCCAGTTCGGATTCAGAAATGCATTAAGGGTCCTTGAATTTAATTCTGAAATGGTTATTAATGCAGGCATTAAATGGCTAATGTCGCATGAATACAAATGAAAAATCGCTCATTTGCTCCATTACATCAATCCGCATGTTGGTCCACATCTGACTTTCCCTGCATCCAGATACGCCTCCTTACATACTAGATAGTAGGCAAAAAGAGTCAACCAAGTAGTCTGTCTGAATTTATAGCATTCATAAAACTGTGAGGACGGCTTTTTCTGAGATTCATGATTGGAAGGATTTGTGACGGGAAGTGATGGCTTATTCCTTTTCTTTTCCTTAAGAGGGAAAAGAAAATACAAAAAAAAAAAAGATACAATAACACATCAGAACTTAAATGAACAGTTGATTGGCCACATTTTTCCTTACAGGTCACATTAATAAATGCATGCAAAGATCAGATTACACTGTGTAAAGGCATAAGTAAAATCCTTTTCTCCCGAAGTATTGCAGGTATTTGTCCATTTGTAGTTTTAAAGAAAAGTCATCCACTCCATATTTTGAACATTAGATACAATATCCAACCATTCAGATTTTGTAGAAGGTTCGAGTTGTAGCCACTTTTGAGATTTCTTACTGGTCGCTAGAAGTATTTTTAATAAATACTTGTCTTTTACTATAATGTTGCCTGCGATATAAACCTGATAAATTGTTGTAAGTAGTCCATTCAATCACCAAAAATATGTTGTATAACTTGTATTACATCCTGCCAGTACAACTGAATGGCCAGGCAACTGCAAAATCTTCTCTACTGTTGTTTGAGGTGTCTTTAAAATGTTATCAAGATGTTTACATTTCGAAAGAAAATCCTAATTTGGATGAAACAGGCTATTTGCTGTCCTTTTTTGACTCGCCTCATTTGAACAACATTGAAGTAAACGTCCACTAGTATTATTGGCAATCATTTAGCATATTTAAACATTTTTAACACTTCCCCTTTAAGGTTAATTTCCTAAGTTTGAAAGGGCCCACCAACGTAAACTTTAATAGCATGTAGGCCTACTGTAGGTTTGCCAGCTTACTGGTTCACAGACAAAATGCACAGGATTTTCAAAAGAGACTGAGACCAAAAGATGATGCATCAGTAAAGTCACACCACACAAATGTGAGTCTTGTGGTCACTATATCTTTGACTTTTATATTACAGATTATTTAACAAAGGGATAAGCGCTTAATGCAGCGGTTTTCATTTAACAAAAATCATCCACTCTTTCCTAATGTTGGGATCAGAAAGAAAGCAATGCAATGCAAAGAATGCATTTTTTCCTGCACTTGGCACTGCACTACATCTTGGTGTTGCTTTGCCTCCCTCCATGCATTCATACCGAAATTGGCGAGAGTGTGGCCCGAAGTTATTCATTTTCATTGGGAGCTGGCAGCGATAAGTGGCGAGGAGTGGCACGACGTGTCTTCGCCAGTGAGGGCATCGAGGAGAGTTGAAATCAAGTCAATTTTATGGTAATAAGCAATGACACAGTTCGGTAGCAAGCAATTGAAATGTTGAAGTCCACTGCTTAGGAGGATTTCAAAGAACACAGTCCTGTGAATTTTGGTTCCGACCAGGGTTTGATTATTACGGATTTCCAATTCTTTACGATGTTTCTTACAGGAACATACATTAAAAAAAGTTACTGGTGAGTTATTAATTCCTCACATTTATATAGTGCTTTTCTGGACACTCACAGCGCTTTACACATTAAGGGGAATTTCCTCATCCACCACCAGTGTGCAGCATCCACCTGAATGACGCGACGGCAGCCATATTGCACCAGACCACACACCAGCTGATTGGTGGAGAGGAGACAGAGTGATGAAGCCATTTATGATATGGGGATGGTTAGGAAGCCATGATTGACAGAGGCCAGTGGGCAAATTTGGCCAGGATGCCGGGGTTAACCCCTACTCTTTTTCGAAGGACATCCTGCAAGTCAGGACCTCGGTTTAACGTCTCATCCAAAACACTGTGTTCACTGAGCAGTATAGAGTCCCCATCAATATACTGGGGCATTAGGACCCACACAGACTGCAGGTTGAGCGCCCCTGCTGGTCTCATTAACACCACTTTTGGCAGCAACCTAGCGTTCCCATGTGGTCTCCCATCCAGGTACAGCCCTGCTTGGCTTCAGTGGGCAACCATGTGAGAGTTGCAGAGAGCTAGCGGCTGGCAATTTGATGTACCTTAATGTTTTATTTTATTTTTATTATATTTTTTTTATAAGTGAATCTCATGGTAACTATGATGACAGTACAAAACAGTGTGGCTGCTTCAGAATATTCCAGACATATGGACGCATATTGGATAAGTAGAGCAAAGCCACACCACATGCAACATCTTGATCTTCAATAGTTAAATTAATTTGATAAAAAGCATGTTTATTATCCAGGAATGTAACTGATTTGCTGATATGCTGCAATGGGCCTTTTATATACAAGATCAATGTAGCGAATGTTGACGCTCATACCGGCGGAGCAGTAAAGACAGACATCGTTGTTGTCAGGGCGGCCTTTGATGCTCTCACCGCCTTCAGTGTGAACACACAGTTATTATTTACCTCACATCAGAGGGCGGAGCTAAACAGGTAGTGATGTAGAAGCAGGCGTTGATGATCATCTGTGGGGGGCGGGGTTTAGACACTATGTACAAGAAGGTTTAAGTTCTTAAACTTACAGAACTTTCTTTTAGTACAGTGTTCTCCTACTCCTGTATATGTCAAAAGATCAAGAGAATTTCAATTCGCCAGTTCATTACCCCTAAAATTACAGGGTCCTTACAACAACTTTACTGTATGTGAGGAACTGATCATTTTTCCTCTCCATCTCAACTCTCTGATCTCTTTTGTGCAGTTTCAGTATGTAAACTGAAAAACAAAATAGGTGTAGAAACCATTTTCACATATTTGTTTCATGGAATAAATAAAGACACGTACTGTATGTGTGAGCTGTCCCTGAAGTGCAGTCAGTGGTAAAAACACCTCGGTGCGTGTGTTCTTCAAAAGTGTGTGTGCTCGTTTACATTCCCCCAGCAATAAAGGCGCTGGAGACAGCTGAGCAGTCTTCATAGTCATTACTGGCTGATCGATTTAGAGAGGAAAGAGCCAAGACAGACGTTTGTCTCTCTGCAGCAGACTCAGAGAGAGAGAGAGAGACTCATGACACCACCCTCTCTGTTCAAATAGCCAGAGCAGGTTGTTTTTTTCCTCATCTACTGTCTGTGAAGAAGATTTAGAGAAGAAAGAGGGGTATTGTTCTATGTATGAACTCGTCTTAGGGGAAAGGGAATATTTTATAAGGTCCCTTGCAGAATCTGTTTGATGGCAAAGTAAGACTAGAGGTGCAGCACCACTGAAACAGTCCCTGGCTTTTGTTCTTGTTCTGTCGGCGTATGATATATCCTTTTTTTCTGGTCTTCTGTATGCGGTCTGGAGCATGTTTTTTTTTTTTCTCAGTCTGGAGCGTATATAATGTGCTTTTTAAGGCATATTACTTTAGGAATTTACACATTCAGTTAGAGAAATATGTATTTAGGTGCTAAAAATTACATTATGCAATCTCATGTTTTGAGATATTATAAATATCTAAAATGTATAACATTTCAAAGACAAAAATAGTCCTCAGTTTATTAGGGTGTTTGCCACTTATTATCATAATTATTTTGTTTTTATGGTAAAAGTTTTAAATTTAATTGTTTTAATTAAATGGATAAAATATGTCAAATAAAAAAATAACATTACTCTTACAATTAAAAATATATCAAATATGCTTATAAACTATTTAGCAATATCAAATATTGTGGATATAAATTTGACTCTTGCCATGAATGACTCAGCTTGTAACAACTATCTAAATAGTGTCAGTTGAAAAGTGTGAGGACCATTTGTATGAGGAGCACTTAAATGCAGCGCTACTTCAGCCATATGCGGCGTGTAGAATCGATTAGACCAGGATCTGGCTATGTGCCAACTGCTGCCATCCCGAACCGACTCCATCACCATGGTGAGAGGCTCGTTTTGTCACCCCTCTCAGGAGTAAAGTGCTGCCAGGACACATCACCGGCATGACTCACTGTCCTCAGCACTGATTCTCATCTCCCATCTCTTGCTCTTTCTCTCCCCGTCCTTCGTCAATCTCCCTTCACGACAGGGGAAGACAGCTCTTCTGTGGTAGGATCGCTGCTCAAAGTGCACTGCAGACCAAAAGCATATGATCCTATGAGAAGCATAATGACAGGCTGTTACAGGCGATCCCAAGCATCGCTGCACTTCCACTGTAATTGTAGTGACCTCTAGTGTCGAAGATATGAACTGATTAAAATATTGCCATATTTCTGGCATCTTTGTCACCGTCGTTTATTCTAGGAGTGAGCTGTTTATGGATTGCCACAATTGTGTAGAATTATCTTTAATCTTGTTTAAACACACGTGAAGCTAATAGTCAGAGTCTTCAGATAGTGTGTTTAAGCTGGTTAGTGATAAACTCCAGACCCTCCAAGAGTGGGATTGAACACCCCCAGCTTATTGAGGGTTAGAGATTTGAACAAGCTCTTAACCTTAAGAAATACCATCATTTAAACATAAATGGTAATTCAAATTGCTGTACTTAAGCAAGAGACTTAAGCTATCAGCCTTATGATTTACACTAAAACAGATGCCATATACCATAATTTATTCCCTGTTTACACACCAATGCTGTAGCCAAAAGCAGAAAGTTTTTCCCGTTTCACGTTTACATGACAACGTTTTGAAATCGATCTGTGTTTACACATTTGTGAAAGCAAATAATACTGTATAACATAGTAAAGGCCAGTATTTGGCACTGTCTTCTTAGTAAACAGTACCTGTAGGTAAGTGATGATGTGCAGTTGGCGTCTTGGAGTTGGGGGTGAGGTAGAATTTGCCATGTGTGCAAGATGTGTCTCTGCTGTCAGCTGTAATGTGAAGTAAATCTATACTTTGCCATTGACAAAGTCAAACACTTTAGCAACAACACTAGCACAAATTCCAACATTGTTGTTTGTTTGCGCTTGCCTTTCATCTACACCTAAACATGAACTACGCACACGCATGATGTCATCGACGACTCTACTTTTCAGGTTTTTACACTGACACAACAGTGCCATTTTCAAAAAACTTCGCCTTTGAGACTCATTTTCAGTCTTTAAAACAACAATGTCATGTAAATGAACAGGTAAAATGCATTACAACGTGTCCTGTTTTTGGCTAAAAACTTGGTTGTGTAAACAATCCGTTAGATTAAAGGATGAACCTTTAGAATAGCCTTCCAGCTGCATAGTAGCACACTGAACAACAAGTCAGACTAGTTTAGAAACAACCTTTACCATCATGACAGTGAGTTTTACTCCTGCTAAATGGCTAAAATGAGCAAGATTGCTGTTTAGCTACAATATGCTTTGTCTCTTTGCCAAAGATCTTTGCTGATCTGCCGATCTCTCTGTTTGTTTCTTTCTCCAGCTCTCCTATCGTCCTGGTGCGAGGAGCTGGGACGGCTGCTCTTGTTGCGGCATCAGAAGAATCGTCAGAGCGATCCCCAGGGCAAAGTACCCTTGCAGCCACCCATGAACTCCATGAAGCCCTCGCTCTCACATGGGTCAGTACCCAGACGAAACTCCACCTTACCCTTACCCTGTTGCTCATGGTACTATTAAAGCACTGTTAAAACTCACAGAAGTCTTGCCCCTTCCTGCTTTCTCAGAATGTCCCCTGAAAATGGGGATATTCTGAGAAACACTTAGAATTGTTTGTTTTTATGTGCCATGTGATCTTGAATGCTAGGCTTTCCCAAGAGGCCATTTCATTAACAGCTTTGTAAACCTGATGACATCATTGAGGATATCATTAATTTTCACAACATTCTGAACAATATGGCTGATAAAAACTTGATAATGTAACTTTACTCTCTAATACGTCAATTGAAAGTTGGTATTCTTTAAAGCTTTGCCAGAGAAAACATTATTGTGCTAGAGATGGGTGTGAGGTAAAGGAGATTCACTAGCTTAGTGATTTTTTTTTTACTGAACATTTTGTGCTCCAGGGCTGGCGATTGGCCTCTTACACAAACATTACAGCTTAATTGTCATGGAAAAACAAATGTTCTGCCGTCAGGAGGGAGCACTATCTCTTTTGGGGAGTGTCGAAGCCAGCTTTACTCTTTCCCAATGCTTGTTTGATGCAGCTGATCTCACATGACTGTTTGAACACTGTTTTGTAGTGATGGGTCCTTTCCATATGACAACGTTCCCTGGCAACAAAACGCCAACCAGGCCCCGGGATCATTGTCGGTGGTTACAACGGTTTGGGGAGTTACCAATACGTCACAAAGTCAGGTGAGTCAGACTTACAGTGTTACTGAATGAAAACAGCGACACTGATAACATTGATCTTACAACAGATGTTGCTTTTGATCTAGGTATTGGGTAACCCCATGGCCAATACCAACAATCCCATGAACCCTGGAGGCAATGCACTTGGGTCGGGTATGTCAGCCAACAACCCAGGGATTAACTCACCTCAGTTCCCTGGCCAACAACAACAGTTTTCAACCAAAGGGGGATCCAACCAGGCCTACATGCAGCAAAGCATGTATGGGCGTCCAGGTCACCCGGGAGGAGGCGGCTTTGGGGGAAGGTAATGTTTCAAAAAGTTTCAAGCTTGGATGATGGGAAGTTGTTTGACAAAGTTGCTTTGCATCACTCTGGGAGATTCAATAAGCTATAGAAGAGTCTCCCATTAGTGATACTTGACACAAGGTTTTAAAGCCAAGCCAACACTCAGTTCAAGGATGTTTTTCTCGAAAGGGATGATATCACCTTCTAGCTGTGCCAAGTGCAAATCCAGGAAAGATTTCTGTGCTGTTCCAATAAACAGACATTTCTGTCTCTGTCAGTTAAGATGTAGACATTTATGTGTTATATTCCTTCTACTCAGTTACCCGGGCGGACCCAATGCACCGAGTGGTATAGGCATGCCCCCTCATACACGACCGCCTTCTGATTTCACCCAACCTGCTGCTGCCGCCGCCGCTGCTGCAGTCGCTGCCGCCGCCGCTACAGCAACAGCCACTGCGACAGCTACTGTGGCGGCTCTGCAAGAGACCAACAAAGACATGAACCAATACAACCAGGTTGGTGTCTCTAGTTTTGGCATCTTATCCTGGATTTCTAAATGAGTCCACTTATTCATCTGAATTTCCATTGGCCTTCTCCACAGGTCTGTTCCTCGTTCCAGATGGGGCCTACGCAAGGCTACAATAGCCAGTTCATGAACCAGCCAGGGCCTCGCGGACCCCCGTCCATGTCAGGAGGCATGAACCCAGCTGCTATGGGTGGTGGAATGAATAGCTCCAACATGAGCGGCCCACCAATGGGTATGAACCAGCCCAGAGGCCCAGGCATGGGGCCCTTTGGTGGCCACGGCCAAAGAATGCCTCAACAGGGTTATCCCGGACCCAGACCTCAGTCCATGCCCATGCAGGGCACTAAAAGGCCCTATCCAGGAGAGGTAACACCAGCATTGCTTCAACTGGACTTTCAGTGGATATTTTCCTTTTGGCCAAGTGAGTTGATAAAACAATCATTGTGTTTCACAGCCTAACTATGGAGGCCAGCAGTTTGGACCCAATGGCCAGTTTCCCAACCAGCAAGGGCAGTACCCTAACCCAAATGCTTCAAGACCACTTCCTTCACCCAATTATCCTGGGCAGAGGATGCCAGGACAACAGAGCACTGGTCAATACCCCCCAACAGGGGTACCCATGGGCCAGTATTATAAGGTATACTGACTTTGCTTGGTTTTTAAATTAAAAAGGCCACATTCATTTATTTTTATTCTGATGTAAATCAAATTGTTATGACTCTTTACTTGTTTAATTGATATGGGACTACTTGGTTCTTTCCTATGGTTGTGGATTGGATTTTGAGATGGTAGCTTCCAAAGTGATTTGTAATAAAAGTTGAATTTTAAGCTAACCTAATCTGGTTTTGGAAGCTGCCATGGTATGCAAACTCTTTCATTTCTGCAGTTTGCTTGTTTTTTCTAAAAGACATTTATTGTTATTAGCAACTGTCTTGGTATCTTGTTTACATTCTCCCTGCTCATTTCAATTCCAGCAAGAGCCATTTAATGGTCAGAACAACAATTTCTCTGGAGGTGGTTATGGCTATAGTCAAGGAAATGGGGTAGGTGGTGAAAATATGATTTTGTGTGTATGTGCTTATTTTCCATTGGTAATAATACAGCATCCACAGGTCTAGAAAATATGTAGCAGTTGTATTCAGTAATGGTGTGTCTCTTTGTATGAAGCCTCCTCGGCAGGTGGTGAATTACCCACACTCGCCAGTTCCTGGAAACCCCACGCCGCCCATGACCCCAGGAAGTAGTATACCTCCATACCTGTCACCCAGCCAGGACGTCAAGCCCCCGTTTCCTCCAGACATGAAGCCAAACATGACGTCTCTCCCTCCGCCTCCAAGTGAGTCCTTCAAAAGGATCCACACTGTAACCGTTTCATTGCATTGATCTCAGCTCTGTCCGCATTACAAGCCCGGTCACAGTCTATCAGAATAAACCAGCGAAACCCCTTTGATCCGCCACCTGCAGCTGAGAGGGGGAGAAAAGTCCCATTGCACATTTATCTGTGATTCATGCATTTTTCACATCCACTCAGAGCTCATTCATAATATATGTGCTTCGGTGGGAAAGGGTGAAACTAGGTGAAGTGAAAGCCAAACTTGAAAGCCTACAGCACATTGATACTCTAGTCTACATGAGAAGATTAGCAATCCGTCTAATCTCAATATTTGTTTCTGTAGACAATCCCAATGAGGAGCTTCGACTGACTTTCCCTGTGAGGGATGGAGTTGTGCTGGAGCCTTTCAGATTAGAGCACAACCTGGCCGTCAGTAACCACGTCTTCCATCTGCGCCCCTCCGTCCACCAGACGCTCATGTGGAGGTACGAAGTGTATGCATTTTAAACCTTTTATTTACTAGATTTGAATATACGATCGCCTCGCAGCAGGAAGGTCGCTAGTTCGAGCTTCGGCTGGGTCAGTTGGCACTTCTGTATGGAGTTTGCGTGTTCTCCCTAAGCCGAAAAGAAAATTAATGATTGAATGAATATTTGAACATGTACAGTTAAAGTCAGAATTATTAGCCATCCTGAATTATTATCCCCCTTTAAATTTTTCCCTGATTTCAGTTTAACAGAAAGATTTTTTTCAACACATTTCTAAACATAATAGTTTTCATAACTGATTTCTTTTATCTTTGCCATGGTTACAGTAGATAATATTTTACTAGATATTTTTCAAGATACTAGTATTAGCTTAAAGTACAATTTAAAGGCTTAACTGGGTTAATTAGGCAAGTCATTGTGTAATGATGGTTTATTTTTGTAGACAATCGTCGAAAAAACAAAACAACAAATTTTTATTATTTTATTTTATTTTTTTATTAAAACTGCTTTTATTCTAGCCAAAATAAAACAAACGAGTCTTTCTCCCGAAGAAAAAAAATTACTGGAAATTCTTGCTCTGTTAAATATAATTTAAAAATATTTGAAAAAGAATAAGAAAAACTCACAGGAGGGCTTATAATTGTGACTTCAACTGTACACAGATATAGCACATCACACAGATAACAAGATAAATAATAAAGCAAGACAATAAGGCTTTCATTTCTTTTGCTCTTCTTCTACTCTCACAAATAGTACACACTATCATATCTCTTTACATACATTCATATTTACTCAAGGAGTTTTGTGGATAACCAGAATTCTGCCTTTATTTTAGGTTTTAAGACAGTTTTAAAGAACAGAGTACATTTATGATACTTTTTGTAACAATGTTAATGTTTTTACTGTCTGCTTTGACCAGATTATTACATTTGTACTGAATAAACAAATTTTAGTTCAAATGCTGAAACCTTTGAAGTGCCATTGAATTTTTCTTCTAAAATGAGCATTTTTGTCTCAGCGTCTTGTGTGTATGCTCCGTTATTTCACTTTGACGTCAATGAAAAGGCCCTATTCTTTGTCATGAGAATGAAATTACTGAACCTACACACAGGAGCCTGAGAAAAATGATCATTTTAGAAAAAACATTTCAGATAGCGCTTGCAAGGTTTCTGCATCTGAACAATCAATGTGTTTCTTTTAACATTTTTAATAGTGTATATAATATTTAATATCACATGCTATCTTAATGGGGTGGTACGATGGCTCAGTGATTAGCACTGTCACCTCACAGCAAGAAGGTCGCTGGTTTGAGTCCCGGCTGGGCCATTTGGCATTTTGGAGTTTGCATGCTCTCACCGTGCTCCTCTGGGTGCTCCGGTTTCCCCCACAGACCAAAGACATTTGCTATAAGTGAATTGAGTAAACTAAATTGGCTGTGTATTTGGTGTCTATGGGTGTTTCCCAGTTCTGGGTTACAGCTGAAACGGCATCCGATGCGTAAAACATATGCTGGAATAGTTGCTGGTTGATACTGCTGTGGCGACCCCTGATTAAATGAAGCATTAAGCTGAAGTAAAATTTATTATTTTTTGTAATTTGCTCTCTAATCACTATTTACTTTTATTAAACACAATATTTTAGTACAAACATTGCAAGAAAAAAAAACATTTGATTTTCTACATGTCCAACAGATCTGATCTGGAGCTGCAGTTTAAATGCTACCATCACGAGGACCGACAAATGAACACCAACTGGCCCGCATCCGTCCAAGTCAGCGTGAACGCCACACCGCTCACCATCGAGAGGGGCGACAATAAAACATCGCACAAACCCCTGCACCTAAAGCACGTTTGTCAGCCTGGGAGAAACACTATCCAGATCACAGTCACAGCCTGTTGTTGTGTGAGTATTCAATAATGTATAGTCTGTCATTTACCGGCCGTGTCGAAGAGCTGTTATACAGCGTGTGATACCAAATCAGATAGCGCTGATTTGAAGCGGCTTCTGTTCTGTTCTACATTTGCTGGTATCAGTTTTATGCTTCCCCCTTCTGAAAGCCGAACGGCGCAGATAGTGTATCATGTGATGGATATTCAACCTTTTGTTTGATGTCGGTGGTCTTGTTGCAGTCGCACTTGTTCGTGCTTCAGCTGGTGCACAGGCCGTCGGTCAGATCAGTCCTGCAGGGGCTCCTGAAGAAGAGGCTTCTTCCCGCCGAACACTGCATTACTAAAAGTAAGTAGACGCCGTGTTCTTTGGGAGCCACTGACGTCTGTCACTCCACATTAACTTCTTCATCAGCCTCTAATCTTTACAATGTCTGCTGTCTGTTTTGCTGCAGTTAAAAGAAACTTCAGTAGTGTAGCAGCGTCCACTGGGAACGCCACACTTAATGGAGAGGATGGAGTAGAGCAGACAGCCATCAAAGTGTCCCTCAAGTGTCCAATCACATTCCGACGGATCCAGCTTCCTGCCAGGGGACACGACTGTAAACATGTGCAGGTATGCGTTGCTGGAGCTCATCTAAAATAGGGAGAAATCTGAAGGTACATTTGCTGGATGAAAATGATACAAAACGTTGACACAAATTGTTTTGTGAGCCTAATCTATTGGAACTAAAATATTTGCTTATTTTTAGTTTAAGCTAATTTTTGAATAATTTAAGAGGCATATTTGTATGTTTTCAGTTATCTGACTGATGATGGTAAATGCTCATATTATATAATGGTTAAAAAAGATTATTATAGAAACTATTAAGTTATTAACATTTTAGACTTTTTTTGTCATATTCATCCAAAAATGAAAATGTACTCACTTTTTGCTCACCCTGAAGTGGTTCCAAATTTCTTTCTTCTGAGTTTCTTTCTTCTGTTGAACACAAAGGAAGATATTTTGGAGCTGAACATCTGTAACAGTTGATGTCCATTGTATGATAAACAAATACTACGGAAGTCATTTGTTACAGGTTCCTTTAGAACATCTTCTCTGTTCAATCACAGAAAAGACATGAAGTGAAGTTTATTTATAATCTAATTTCGAGAGGATCACGTGCTTATGATTGATCACAGACGGTCCTGCATTAGCTATCACATGATGACACGTTTCTTACCTCAGTCATCTTCGTCTTAAAGAATTCCCCCTTCCACCCCTACTCCTCCTCAATTTTCCTTGATTAGGGTGGCACTGCGGCCCAGTGGTTAGCACTGTTGCCTCGCAGCAAGAATGTCACTGGTTTAAGTCTCTAACAGGCCAGTCGATGTTTCTGTGCAGAGTTTACATGTTCTTCTCGTGCTCGCATGAGTTTCCCCCCAGGTTCTCATGTTTTCTCCCACAGTCCAAAGACATGCGACATAGATGAATTGACCAAACCAAATTGGCACTATAGATGAGCTCTTAATCAGCAGTATATCTCTCCCTAGCAATCCCTAATTTCTCATTAGCCATATATAAGCAGGGGAGTTCTCGAGACCTACAGTACCCGAGCTCAAACTCCCCTCACGACCTGCAAACAGGAGGAAGGCTCTCTCCTGGGACAGCATGCCAAACACGCTTTATAATCAATCATCAGTTAAGTGTGAACTCTTGAAACTGGTTATAGGAACAAGTGAAAGATGAGTAAAGGATGACAGAATTTACATTTTTGGATGAACTATGCCTTTAAATTTTTGTGTAGAAATCAAATAATATGAATTATATAAGAATACAAACAATTTTTTTTTTTTATGAGACACTGAATAAAATTCAGTGTGGTTTAAGATTATAATAATTACCAAATCCTATATGATCATGGTGTATTAGATTGTGCTCTGTTAGGTTGTTTTTAAATAATTGAATTACATTAAGCTGTCTATATGATTCTGTATTCTTTTATTTATTTCTATAATTTCATTTTTGCCTATTTACTGTATGTTTATTACTGTAAATCATGTTGGAACTTTATTTCACCTGTATATATTATTCTAAAGTCGACAATTTACTTGCATTTAATATGCTTTTGATGTATATAAAATATTTCAATGTCTGATCTTCACATCTGTTATTTTGCATTGACTTTTATTTTCTGTTGCAGTGCTTTGACTTGGAGTCGTATCTGCAGCTGAACTGTGAGAGAGGAACATGGAGATGTCCTGTATGCAAGTACGTGGCAAATTACAACCAGAATTGTTTTGTGCAGCCGAATAAATGTGATACGCTGTTCCTCTTGGCCATGTGTTTTATACGTTTCTGTCTGTCCCCAGTAAAACAGCATTATTGGAAGGCCTGGAGGTGGATCAGTACATGTGGGGAATTCTCAATGCCATTCAAAAGTAAGTTTATTCCTCACGCAATTTTGTTTTTGCGAGACCTATAAAAATGCGCACGAGGTCTGATTGTTAAATCATAAGCATCCTGAAATTCACAGTCATAAATGTTGTCCCGTTCTTGCAGTTCGGAGTTTGAAGAGGTCAACATCGACCCTACGTGTAGTTGGAGGCCGGTGCCCATAAAGTCGGACATTCATATAAAGGAGGACCCAGATGGCCCTCTGGCCAAGCGTTTTAAAACCATGAGTCCCAGTCAAATGATCATGCCTAATGTGATGGATATGATCGCCCAGCTGGGTCCCGGCCCTTCGCCCTACACCCCGCTCCCCCCTCAGCATGGAGGAAACAATGGAGAATATGGGGGCCAAGGTAGAGGTCAGCACCCGATCAGTGCTCTTTCCCCCCCGTCTCCCTCATAAAATACTCCTTAGTGTTTTACAAGCTCCTCTGTTTAAGCACGCTTAAATTTTTCCCCTTCAGTCATAAGAACAGTCAGAAGAGCTTAATGCTTGTGAGCTTTTAATGGGCTGATTGGCCGTCCAAGCTATCTAAATCTCTTTGTCTCTGCATTGCTGAGGTCATCGCTCCTCATTGCTGTTTCTCTGTTTTGTGCATCAGGCAATAGTTACCAGGGCCATGGAAACTTTGACTTTCCCCACAGTAACTCTGGTGGCGGGGCTCCCATGAATGACTTCATGCACGGACCCCAGCTCTCACATCCACCAGACGTGCCCAACAGCCTCATGGGTCCCGACAAGCCCCTCGCCCACGGCATGCCCGATACGGTAAGTCACATCAAGCAACAAGCATCGATATTTGACTAGGGATGAATATCGTTTGTTTATTTTTTATAATTCTCATGTAAAAACAATAGTTTTAAAATGGTACCCATGATTTTTTTTAAGACCCACAGAATGATGTCATTTAAATAAACGGCTTTTTAATTGAAAAATATGTAACAATAGATTGCAAGTTAAAAGTATTCCTAAAACATGAGTTAATACAAAACAAATATAAATCCACAGGTAAATCTGAGCCATCTAACTCTACTACAGTAATTTAACATTAACTACAGTACTAATAACAGCCAGTATTCTTAGATTGCTAATAACCTGGTTTAAATGTCAGGAATTAATTTGCTCGAAAATTCCCATTGTTTTTCATTCTGTGTAAAATAATATATCATAGTATTGGGTTCATTTCCATTAAGTTGGCTACAGTTGCTAAGAGAAGTGTTATTAATCAGTCTGCAAATCTCTTTTTTTCGTGTCTTTATTTCTAACCTGAAAAGCAAAAAACAAAACATAAATGAACCATTTTATTCTTTAAAAAATGGTGTCATTATGTGTAACATATACATCTGATTATAGAGTGATTCTCAGTTTTCTTTGAGACCAGGGTCTCCCATTATCCAGAAATATTTAAAGGCTCCAGTTGGCTTTAAAAATGACTTTTTATTAATAGTGTTATGCACATTTCCTATCGCACAATGTTTTTGAGCTCTACATTATCAGCCTGTTCTCATGAGGAAACAGCTGTTTTACATATTGTCAGAAACATGGCTAATTCGTATAAATTCATCATTTAGTTGTTATGAAAATTAGGGCTGGGCGATTAATCGAAAAGTAATAAGATTAATCAAAATCGACATTCAGAACCTATAATTGATCTAGTTTTTCCAGGTCAATTGTTTCAGTTACTTTCCCTACCGTGTGCGGAGTCACGTGACCCCGCTCTGTTAAGGCTGAATTATACTTATTGTATAATGATTTATACTTGTTATATTATTATAATATTATACTTCTGCCAAGGGAATGTGTACAGTTCGGCGCAGCCTTCGTATATCCGTATACATCTCAAAATAATTGACTTACTGTACACGTCACAAGGATGCATAATGCAAGCTTTTGTGGTCAGTCTTGCGTTGAATACGATAGGTGGCACAGAGAGTCGTGTTTTAGGCAATGTGTGTTTTCATTTCAGTTGTTGAGCGTTGATGTTCAATACATGATCACAGTAGATAGTGTGTGTTTACTTCAATTCTTTTAAAATCAAGCAATCCACCCTACATTCAAAAGTCTCTCACTTGTAATATGTAAACATATTTAGAGTAGAAAACTTGTTAGTGAACTTTGAGGGCAAAAACATAAAATACATAAATAAAATAATCGTTCATTAATCGTAATCGAGTTAAAATGTTCAAATAACCGAGATTTTGATTTTAGGCCACATCGCACAGCCCTAATAAAAATGGATGATTTCTAAAGTGCCCACCTCTAAACCCAACCATCATTGTGGGATGAGAAAATCCTACTAAAATGTACAAATGAGATTGTACAAGTTGAAATGAATTAGCCACTTAAACAGAAAATGTGTGTTCATCAATAAAGGGGAATTACAAAAAAAATCATCTGAGAAAATCTGACAATCCACTCGCTAGTAGAAATATTTATCAAACCTCTAAGGGTGTGTGTGTGCTGTGGAATCATCTGCATGGCACTCGTCCTGCTGCGTGTGTGTGTCTGGCCTGTCACTTGATCTCCCTCAGCAGTAGAGCTCCACCTTATCGCTCCTCTGTCCTCCCTCCGCAGATGCCTCATCCTGTGAGCGCTGATCAATCCCATGCTTCCATGCAGCCAGGCATGCACGCGTCCCCCCACCCCAACAGCCAATCAGCTCAGCCATTGCATCACAGCGGCCCCCCATCATCCCAGCCCCCTCGCCAGCCCCCGTCCCAACAGCAGCCCAGCCAAAACACTCACCCGCATCCCGACATGAGCTTCAACCCCTCTGCCGATGGCCAGCCTGGTGGACAGGGGCCCGCAGACATGCCTGAGCCTTCTCTGGACGTGAGTATGCTTTCTGGATCACGCGCTACTAACATTTCTTGCTCAATCATGCGAGCATCTCGCTTTTTCCTCATGATTCAAAGCTCTGCGTGTTTCCTAGACATTCTGATTGAAGGAATGTTCCAGGTTTAGCGTACTGTAGGTGGTGGAAGCATATTTAGCACAATGTTGACTACCACAAAAAATAACTTTCACTATGTAAAGTCATTTCCAGGGCTGTACGGTATGTCCATATTTTAAGTGCTTTGACAACTTAAAGGGCTGGTTCACCCCAAAATAAAAATTCTGTCATTTATTCATGCTCAAAATTGTTATCTTTGAAACACACATGATATTTCTAATCAAATCTGAGCAATTTTTGTCACACCATTAAAAATCTGTTAACCCCAAACATTTATGAAGAGATGAATCAGTATGAATTGAGTGATTGATCTTGACACATCAGCACATTTAGGGGTTTTCAAGAAGCATTTATATTGATTTATTATATGATGCTTTAACACAAGGGTGCTCAGTCTTTTAGATGCAACAGACCCCCAAATATGACCATACTGTATTTGCATGAGGGACCCCCATCAAAATGTAATGATTTTCTATATGCAGGGGTGTCCAAACACAGTCCTGGAGGGCCAGTGTCCTGCATATTTTAGTTCCAACCCCAATTAAACACACCCGAACCAGCTAACCAAGCTCTATGTATACTAGAAACTTCCATTAAGGTGTACTGAAGGAAATTGGAGCTATGCAGGATATCTAAGTTTGCACACCCCTGATGTGAATGATCTATATGAAAACCCAAATGTCATTGGTTGTAATGTTATTTTTGTTTATTAATTAAAAATTTCCCCAAGTAAACTTCCAACCCTCCCATGTGACCCCGTTGTAATCCTGCTTTTTTTAAATCCTGCCATTTTTAAGTGTCCCATCTTTTAGAAAATAGGCTTCAAATGGAGGGACAAAAATCTCTCATCAAGTTCCAATGATTAAAGTCTTGTGGCTTTGGAACTACCTGAGGGCGAGTAAATCATGACAGCACTTTTGTTTTGGGTGAACAAACCTTTTTTGTGCTGTAAAACGACTGTATAAATAAATATATTAAACAGTTCAAATAATACCAAGCTTTTGAAAGATTTAATTGGCCTAGTTATTAGCTGCAGACGTTTTTTTGCCCTTTCACATCCATTCTCACTATAATCTCGACGCTACATTTATTTTGACAATGATGAGTGCAGAGTAATTTTATTTATGGCATAACACTGTTGTATGAGCTCAACCTATATTGAACCCAATATATTGCTCACCTATCCTCCGCAGCTTCTTCCAGAACTGGCGAACCCAGACGAGCTGCTGTCTTACTTAGACCCTCCAGACCTCCCGAGCAGCAGCAACGACGATCTGCTTTCCCTCTTTGAGAACAACTGACTTCCTCCAGTCGGCCTTTTCCCACGGGCCCTCGGATAGTTTGGCTGTCAGGAACGGAGAGGCACCTGAAGACTGACTCTGTACTTTGCAAACGGGAAACAGCCATCCTTATGCCTCTTCCTCGTGTAAATAATCTCACTCTTTTACAAGCAACCTTTTCCACGCATATATGGCAGCCATGTTGGTTGGCACTAAAGTGATATCTTTCAATACTATTGGAAATACATGTGCAGCTATAATCAGTTCATACGAAAACGTCACACAGAACTGCGTGTGCGCTCACTAGGAAAGTATTGTAGCATTTTTAATTCAGATTTTTTTCCTTTTGTGAAAAGAAGACCTGAATAGAAAACAGATATATAAATATATAAATATATATATTTCTTCCTGTACCGGCCTCTGTGTGTCCGCAATCTCTTGAAGGTCTGTTCTTCCAAGCTCTACCACCACGGCTTCCCAAATCCTCGTCCGCTGGATGTCCACACTGTTTGTCTGTCCATCTCCGTCATAAACAAAAACAAAAAAAAAGCACAAGAGAATGCGTCAAACTGCACCTGGAAGCCTGTAAAGGAGACAACAAAAGGGAAGAAAAGCTCACCTCTCGACCACAGAAATCCTCCCATCCCAGAGACTAGCGATGGGAGTCCTGCGAAAAGTCGCTCACGCCACAGGACGATGGGATTCATATGTCCAGCACTTTCAGACATATGAGTCATGTTTCCTTCTTGACACAGGATCGCAAACATTTCTGTATCCACATCTTCCGACAGATTGGACTCTCCACATTGGCGGTCGCAGTAAAAGAAGAAAGCAATTGGCTTTTGGAAGGGTAGTCAGTCAGTTTCGTGTCATCTTGTCTTCTCTGTCATGCATGAGGCTTGGTCATTTTAGGCCCTCAGTGTACTGTTTGTACCCCACAAACTGCATATGATGTTAAAACACTCACCGTTGCCAATCTCCATTTTTATTTGTTGTCTTTTCTCGTTTTTAAGTCAGCCTTTTATTCATGAACTGTCATGGTAACGTTTTATTTTATAATGCACAATATATTGTTCATATAATTGTGTTTTTTTCTCTCTCTCTTTGTACAAAATATGTACATTTTTCACAAGATGTCCATAGATTACCAAAGTTATGCACCCTGATTTGAGAAGGTGGCCCAAAGCGGTTTTAAAGAGACCATTTCCCAATTGAATTTGATTGAAATGTGTAATTTGTCCCACTTTTATCATTTTGTTTACATGGTAATTCTACAGCAAACAATGAAGAAAGTGTTTTTAGGATATCTTATATATTTATAGATTGTACTTTTTAATTCATTTACATGATTAAGCTATCTCAACAACACCCGTCGATGCATCAACCAGTGCTCTGTAAGTCCTTTATAACAGCAGCTCAGTCAATTCTCAAATAATGTTTTATCTTTCTGTATTTTATTTTTTTATTTTTTTGCGTTTAAATCAAAATGACCCTCTGAAATAATTTCTCAGTATTTATGATATTATAATAATGACATTTCCATGACTCTCAAAGACTGTCGAAGAACTACAGTTGAATATTAGTTTGGGATGCGTTTTCCGGTTTAAGTTATTTTGTATGAATTGCAATATTACGTTTCTAGTTTGTTTGTTTTCTTCTTGGTGTAGAATTATGTACAAAAAAAATGATGTTTGTCGTCGACAATTGAAACACTTGGAACTCCAGCAGGAAAATGTGGGTTCAAGTTCTATAGCGTTTGTCCTGTTGTTCACTTGTATATCCTTTTTCAAAGATGCACTGCCACATACTCGTTCCCACTTTGTAGACACAAATAGGCATAAACTGAACTTTAAACTGTGCTATCGATGTACAGTCTTTGAGGAGACAGTGGGGCACCGAGGCAGGAACACAAAGCCTTGAACCAACTGGACGGTATGCGTGTGTGTGTGTGCGGGTATGCGTGTGCGTGTGTGTGTGTGTGTTCAGGGTTCGGAGAGGGTCGAAGGAAAAAGGGGGAAGGGGCACATTAGGGATGCATGTACATATGTAAATGATAAATAGAGACACGTTAACAGAAATGTATTCATTTTCCCCAGGGGAATGTGCATTGTGTATTTAGAATTTGTAAAGCTTGCATCCTCCCATCAGAATCTAAATTGGGTAAAATGAATCTGTGTTTGTTAGTGTCTGTGGAACCTCGAAGCATTTGTTCACTTTTGTAAAATACTCATCCCACATGACTGAGGAATCCGGGGAGGGGAGAAGAAAAAAAAAAGACACATTTGTTTTACATTTGTGTAATATTTAGCTTATGTGTATTGCTCCATTTCTTGTGTACTTAATAAGGTGCTACAGAAGATGATGAAGAAAATCCTTTGGGGGGGAAATCAATTGGACAATAGGGACACAGGGGCCAGATGCGGTTCCAAAAGATTGTAACCAAAATCCAGAGTTTGTACAATTTTGATATCACGATCAGGAAAATGTAAAACAAAAACAATGAGGTACAATCTTGAGGTGATTGGCACCAAACGTTGCAGTTGTCTTTGCTTGTACATTCTGTTGTACAATCATTTCATATTCTAAACTGGTCAGAAGAAAGAAAAAAAACCAACAAAAAACTAATTGTGATTTTTAGTCTTGCAAAACTGTATGTAGTTAGATGCTGTGACATCCTAATATTTATCTAATAAATATGTATTCAGATGAAACAAGATTGCAGTTTTTCTGGTCTTTTATTTAGTGTGTGTCCTTCAATAGCTGCAAAAGGCTTTACAAGAAAACAACCACAGACAGCAAAGCAAGCAGAACTGGTTTGTAACCACTGGCAGACTAATAAAAAGGCGTCCTCTAGAGAACACATAGAGGAAATATTAAGTAGTTGAAGAAAGCTGGACTTAAAGTTTTAAATCGATTCACTAAAAAGATTTGTTTAGAGACATTGGCTGCCTCGCATACTCTCGAGTAGGTTTATTTTGAATAATTACTTTGCAACCACTGTTGTATATAAAGTAAATGTGGGTAATATGGTCCAAGTAGTTAGTAATGTGAATTAAATCTAGACATACTACGTTTACCAAATGTTAAAATAGTCCATACTACAAAATTAAACCACAAATTAAAGTTAAAATCAATAAAACAGTAAAAACAAATGAGACACGAATGAATGACTTCAATAAAAATAAAATTTCATTTGGTAGGTATTTTGTTCAAGGATATAATATTTTCCTGCTGAAAAAAACTGCATATGCTGGTACGGTATGTTTTGATGCTGGTTTTGCTGGTTTAAATGCTAGCCTTGCTTGTCTCAATGCTGGTCTTGCTGGTCGCAGTGCCTGACCAGAAAGACCAGCATTGAAAAAAGCATCAAGACCACCAAAACCAGCAAGACCAGCATACCACCATCAACCCTGCTGAAAAAAAAGAAAAGCTTAAACCAGCCTGGTTGGCTGGTTTTAGCTGGTTGACCAGCCTGGTTTTAGAGGGGTTTTGGCCATTTCCAGGCTGGTTTCCAGCCATTTCCAGCCTGGTCATAGCTGGTCAGGCTGGAAAATGACCAGCTAAAAAAATACCTTACATTGTTTTGTTTTTCAGCAGGGTTGGATGGGAAACAGACTAGAAGTTCGAGATACTTTTTCAAAAGTTGTGTTTTAATGTGAGTAAAACCAAATCATGTCGTTCAAGAGAATAGAAAAGTTTCTTTGTCCAAATAAAAAGGTTGTATCGAATATTGACAAATTATGTCACTGTAATGCCATCTCAGATACAAATATACAGTGTATACAGTACAGTCAAATTCCATTTCCTGTTGTTTCACACCTTTAAATCTTTAGGACAAAACTCACGCTTCAGTATAGGTCATTTGAGGCGATAATTTTTGATAAAAGGCCGAGCCCATACTTACCTTTAATCAAAAATGACGATCCAAGTTTTGTTAGCAGTTAAGAAAATTATTTCCTTTTGATTTCTAAGACCACATGGTGTCGCTGTTGGCTTTGACCATTTTACCCTATCTTTCATGCCTTTAACCGTAGAAGAACATGTCACGTGGTTCTTGTGTACAGTGAACAGCTCTATGGTAAACACCCGGTTATAACCTTGAACACTGATTCCTTCATGTATATGTTGATGGGAATTCAGCGCTATAGCAAGAATGTTACAGATGAAAAACCGTTTGAAATATTGCTCTGTCTCTCTCGCTGCGAGCAGGCTGCTTTCAGGACAGGCGAAGAACCCTGTTGTGTTTATGGATATTGCAGCTGACGGAGAGTTCATTGGAAGAATTATTATTGAGGCAAGTCGTGCTTTATTGAAGCTGAGTAGGTAATGCAATACTTGTTTTAAGTAAGGAAGTATAAATGAACGAAACACAGACCGAAACGTATTTTAAATATGCGAATATAATACCAGTACAACTAGTAGTCTGAAGTAATAAGAGTAATACATATCTTCTTGTCATGTCTTCCAACGGCAGAAAATAGCATGAATAATGTTATAAAGTTTTTAGCAGTCATTCTCATATTAGAGATGGCAAAGTGTATTGAATTGTATTACTATTTTAAAAAAATAACAATAAACATTATTAATAATTAATCTTCAAATATTCTGAAGACCAATTGTCATATTTCATTTGCAGCTTTTCGCTGATGTTGTGCCCAAAACAGTTGGTAAGAACCCATTCATTTCATCCAATATAATGACTTATATTTACTACTCCACATACTGTAGAACAGGGATCACCAAACTTGTTCCTGGAGGTCCGGTGTCCTTCAGATTTTAGCTCCAACCCTAATCAAACACACCTGAACAAGCTAATCAAGCTCTCACTAGGTATACTTGAAATATCCAGGCAGGTGTTTTGAGACAAGTTGGAGCTAAACCCTGCAGGACACCGGACCTCCAGGACTGAGATTGGCGATCCCTGCGAACATAACCCTACTCTAGGAGTGCTCAACCCTGTTCCTGGAGAGCCACCCTCCTGCAGATTACAGTTGCAACCCTGATCAAACACACCTGAACCAATTAATTAGGACCTGAACAGCACTTGATAATTACAGGCAGGTGTGTTTGATATGGGTTGCAACTGAAATCTGCAGGAGGGTGGCTCTCCAGGAACAGGGTTGGCCACCCCTGCCTACTCTAACCAGTGTTGGGGGGATGGTTACTTTTGAAAGTAATGCATTACAATGAGTTACTCCCCCCAAAAAGAGTTGTATTACTTAGTTACTTTTTATGAAAAGTAATGTGTTACGTTACTTTAGAGTTACTTTTTTATACCTGTCGCTTGATCTCTTTCTGAACTTACAGGAAATTTTTCTCCCTACTTTCGATCTACTCTGCGTTTAACGACACACTGTATAACCTACACCTTTATTTACCTTTAAAAAACCAATTAAACAAAAATTACAATAATGTACCTTCTGAGAACTTCCTGACGCTATACATGCCGTATATACAGATTAATGAAAGTTGAAGGCAATGCGTTTGCTACTTTTGTATCTGTGTCCTCTTAGTTCAGTAAAATCACTGTCTATTGAGACTATAATTCCCTTTTCTTCCATGTGTTCAAACTAATGAGAATACTTCCATTACAGAAATGTAAGACTGTGCCATCTTGGTTTTGTCTGTCCCCCTTAGGAGCTCATTTTCTCACTGAGTGTGATTCAATGTGATTGTACTAATTTTAATTCAACAAACTTATTTTAAAAGCGTATTAATTAATCTCAAAAGTAACTCAAGTTACATTTGAAAAAATTACTCAAATATTTACTTAATATCTTAATAATTACTTAATCTCTTAAAGTAATCCGTGACTTTACACGTTACTTAGATAAATAATATTATTACTTAACTCACGTTACTTGTAATACATTACCCCCAACACTCTAACTTACTACAATATACAAACAGCTAAAAAAATATGGGTAACACTTTTTTTCGATGGTCCATTTTAGTATTAGTAGACTGTCTACTTAATATCTGTCGATACTGACATTCAACAGACATTTAACAGACTATAAGAAACTTTGCAAGTACATGTCAACTTACACTAACCCTACCCCTAACCCCAACCTAACAGTCTATTTATAATCTGATGAGAATTAGTTGCAATATAACTTAAATTCAACAAACGTACCATCAAAATAAAGTGTGACCAAAATATGCAATATACAATATAACAACTAAACATTAATACATAAAGATAAACAAATAATATATACACATTCTTGTCTTTCAGCAAACTTCCGTGCCCTCTGTACAGGAGAGAATGGTTTTGGATATAAAGGTTCTGTGTTTCACAGAATCATCCCAGAGTTCATGTGTCAGGTGACTATCATTTTGCTACTGTTTTTTTAATTGTTTATAAGTTAAACGTTTTGGTCCTAAGGCCATCTAATGACTGATGTTTTTTTTTTAACAGGGTGGAGATTTCACGAATCATAATGGCACTGGTGGAAAGTCTATTTATGGAAAGAAATTTAACGATGAGAATTTCAAGCTGAAACACACAGAAGCAGGTCATGTCATTCACTATTGCATTCTACTTAACATGAACTGGCACAAAAATAGAGGGTTAAAGCCCATAATACAGTTCTGCATCGAGGGTCAGGACTGAATGGGAGCTTGTAGCAAAAATGGCATAAATTTTTTTTTAATTTTATTGCAGTTTTAAGACGCAAACAGTAATCATTGTACATTTTTTGGTCATATTGCCATACATTTTTTGTTGTTGTTTAAAATCTAGAATTTGCGTTCAGTTTTAGACTCTTTGTTTTTATTATCAACCGTTAGTAGTTGGTTAAAATGATCTGTACAATTTAAATACAGCCATAGAAGACCACAAAAGTGCAACTGATGATGTAATAGCAAAATGTGCCTTTATGAATGTAATGGTAAAAAACAAACCACAAAAAAAAAACAATTTCTATATGCATCATCTTGTTTGTTTGCTTTCTGTAATATTTGTTCATTCCTACATTCCTTCATTCATGTGCAGATATACTTGTGGTGTGTTGTGCAGTGTGTGCTGATGAATAATGTTCAAACTGTAAATAAATTCGCAACTCAAAATAGTATGAAATAAGGAAATATGATAATGGAAAAATGAAATGATAGACAGTTCAAATGTCATGGTCCCACTTTATATTAGGTGGCATTAACTTTAATGTACTTGCATCAAAAAATAAATTCAATCTACTTTGTTCATAAACACTTCTGGTGCTATTGAGTTGGGATACAATTACGGTTAGGGACAGATTTGGTGGGTTAAGGTGTAAGAGATGGTCAACAGTTTAGTTAAAAATGTAATTACACAAATTAATTACTGATCTAATTACTTGCATGCATTGAATCAATCATAAGTACAATGTAAGGACATGTATTTACACAATAAGAATATCGTAACAAATGATTCATTTCAATCTTACTGTAAGTACAAACTAGTTACGACCACCTAATATAAAGTGGGACCAATGTTATTTTTGAGACCAGGTATGACTAATCTAAATACTAGATGCTAAATTGGTTACTCTAGATTTGATCTATTGAAGAACTATTCACCACCAACATGTAACCACTGTCAAGCCTCCCTTACCATAACACTTACTGTGGTAGAATGTGAAATTTGAAAGACTTCTAGGCAAGGATTTTATACAGTAGTTTCATTCTCTTTTATACAAGAGCAGTTTCATGGATATTTTATGAAATTCATTAATCATATATTAAAATAACACAAACAAAATATATTAATTTTTAATGTAAAATCTGAAGTGCTTTTTTTATAATCTCTTTTTGATGAATGAAGTTTCTGTTATTATGTAATATGTGTTTAGCTATATTGACAATAAATATTGATAATATATTGATAATAGACATGTTACAAATATCAGTATAAATCATCAAAAGAAATAATAATAATAGTAATAATAATAATAATAATAATAATTCATTAGAAACTGTCAATGTAGGTAAAGTTAATTTCTGTAAAATCCAGGAGTATGTTGGAGTGAGTATCTAATCTATTCGTCTGGGATCTGATTTAGCACAATTTGTCAAAATGTGCAGAACCTGCACGTGCACATCTGAATGAGTCCACAAGGTGGTGGTAAGGCTCCCTCGATTGCAAAAACTGATTTTGTAATCTTCAAACAAATGTCCTACTTTCTAAAAGCCAGCGTATCCCAATGCACTTTTTTTTGGTGCCAGGGGGATCCTACACCACAAACAGTCTTGATAGATGAATATGGGCAAATAGTGTTGGGTTGTGTAATACATGACTGGATGTAATTGTAGTAGAGAGCCGTAACTTACCCAACCCAGATGTTGAGTTTGGTCCAGTACCTCCTGCTGCTTTGTAAAACTTCTTCTTTGGTTGTTATTGTGGAACTGTTGATTGTTAGATTTTCCCTGAATCTCTGTATCATTAAATGATTTAAAGTGACAAATTTGCCTATAAAAAGCATGCAGTAACGCAGAAGGTGGTCTGATTTTTTTATTTATTTTTTATCTCTCTCTCTTTTTTTTCTTGTAGGTATTTTATCAATGGCAAATTCTGGGCCAAACACGAACGGATCTCAGTTCTTCATCTGCACTGCAAAAACAGAATGGTACGCTACTGAGGAGATTCGATTATTACCTCCCTTTTACTTTAGCTTTGAAATGATGTTCGTCTCATTTTATTTCAGGCTGGACGGGAAGCATGTTGTGTTTGGACAGGTCAAAGAGGGCATGGAGACGGTCTCTCTGATGGAGTCCTATGGCCTGCATGATGGAGGAACCGTGAAGAAGATCGCCATCACAGACTGCGGAGAACTCAAGTAACTCAGGACATATTTTTGAATCTAATCGAACTGAAACTCCTTAAGCATGTATTTTTTCTACAGTACTTGTCTATCGCCGTTTTAATGTGTCAGTCTGTGGATTCATCAACACGTTTTATGCTTGCTAAGTAAGCAAAAGACTCGGTAAGTATGCTAGTTACTTACTCCTACACAAGAAGTCCTGCTTATGGGTCAAACAGGAGGAAACGTACTCTGTTAAAGCCATTTTTTGGTTTTGAAATGAGGATAAATGCTATATGGAGATTGTTTACCTTCTAAGAACGATGCCAGAGAAACCCCAGGAGGCATTTTAAATAAATAAATTACACACAGAACTGGTTTTAACATATGGAATTTCTTCCAGGATATTTGCATCCTGTGCCCATTTTTTTTTTTTTTTTTTTTAATGACTCAAGGCTGTTTTCCAGATGAGGGTCGGCTACAACTTCAGCAGTATATCTGGTTGCGTGGCAGGCTTTTTAAATCTTCCTGAGAATGATCCTAAAAGCTTTTTTTAGTCTCTATCCAGCGACAAGATTTCCTGTCCCCCAAAGCAGGATATGACATCCTGTTTGGCTATGAAGCCTCTCCACCTCCAGTGTGAAACATTCAGCAAGAATTCTCCGAACATGTTTAACACAATAGTTGCAGAGACAGTTGGGAATAGGAGATTGTCAGCTGTGTTCCATTATAACTGACATCCACATAGCCTGAAATGAAAATGAGCAGTCCGTTTCAGACGGCGTGTAGGTGTAGCTTATCACAGTAATGCCTTATGAAAGTAAATTATGAAGCTTTGTGGAAAACACTGCTTTCTCTTAAATGAAACCATATGGGGTATGAACTCACGACGGCTTTGTTTGACTTCTCCGATTGCAATGTTGCTATAGAGACGTTCTCATTCCCGTTCTGTTTAAGTCTGCATTGTTGCAACAAACTTGATATAATTTGGGCCTCCACCCTCTAGTGAAGTTTAAGGGATTTGGAATGTGTAGACCAATTACTTAAAGTTGGCTTCAAGAGTAAAGCCAACACTATTGCCAAGTCCTAACCTTCACATACAGCGCTCATATGTTTACAATCATTACAAGTAATTAAGCTGAGTGAAAAAATACACATCTGTGTCTCCAGACCTGCGCTTTTCAGAGCCCAGCTGAAACTGAAAGCGTGTTCACTGGTGATGGCTGCTTTTGAAGCATTGCTTCATCAACTTTCCAAACCTTTATGATGAATCTCGTTTCAAATATCAGAGGTTCAAAGTGTGTAAACGAGGCTTTGATGTCACAAGATGCAACTGTAAAAACTACAGCGTACTGAAGCTTTTTTTCTTCCTCTTCAGGTAGCATCTTTGATCATTCACACTGCATGACTGTCACTTCTGTGAATAAACACCAATTGGCATCCGATTTCAGGTATTTGTTGCCTATTTTGAGTTATATGCACATACAAGGAGTGCATTTAGCACAGCATTGTTTGAATTTTTTTTTTGTAACAAAATAATGACCATAAAAACGTTTTTTTTTTTTTTCTCTCTCTCTCTTTTTATGTGTAAACATTAAGCCTTGTGTACTGTTCAAATTGACTACCCTTTCGTTATGTTCATGTCTGTTTTTGCCCCATTGACTTCCATTATAACAAAATGTTTTGATTACAAAGCCATGACAGCATATAATTATGCATTCTTAATTGTTGGTGTTTTTCGCTGGTGGAAAAAGGTTAACTGTGTAATTTCACTGTTGATCATTAGTTGGCACCATTAAACCTTTAGATTGGCTTGTGCAACAAAGTAAAAAACTCACTATGTTCTGCAGCTGAGCTGCTTATTTTTTTCTCTTAAACATATCACACACTATACTCCATAAAACCATATCGTCACCTTAGAATTATAAGGTTCTATCTGACATTTTTGTCAAAATTAAGTTGTTGACATTCTTATTAATTGGCAACTTATTTACATTATGGGATGTTTTTAAAAAAAAAATTATATAAGTTGTTTACATTTTAAGACTTTTTATAAAAATAAAAATAAAAACTTACTTTGCTATGGAAAGCAAAAACTTTGAAGCGCAATATCACAAAATCATTCAGAACACAGATAGAACCTTATAATTCTAAGGTGACGATATGCTTTTTAAGACATAAACTAAGCTTCTTTTTTTTGCACATCAACTGTAGAAATAAGCAGCCCAGCTCTTAGAACATAGTAAGTGTATTTATGCACGCACTCTATATTTTGTTGTTTTACTCCATGGAACTTTATACAAAAGTCTGAAACTTGCACAGGACTATCTGGTTTAATGGTGATCTGCTGATGATCAACAGTAAAATTACACATTTTACCTTTTCCAACAGGGAAAACGAGCAACAATCCAGAATGCATGATTACATGCTGTCATGGCCTTGAAATCAAAAATGTCATTTGTCAATGGGGCAAAAACAGCCACAGACATAACAAAAGCATAGTATAGTAAATTTGCCCAGAGTTTGTTTTAAACATTTTTAAAGCATTTTCCCAAAATATGTGTCAAACTAAGATTTGTCACCAAAAATCATTCCATCTGCTGAAACCCAGAGAAAGTTGTGGCCAAATTGAGACTCAAAAATCACTCTAGAGTGGATAAAAACATCCCCAACTGCACATAAGGGTTAAGCTAATCGGGGCCAAATGTATCAGTCATGTCATTTTTCTTTTCAAATCTAGACCAAATGAACCAAGATATCCAAACTACAAGTGTGGACACACCCAAAATGAAATGCTCCTCGGCCTGTTCAACATTAAATAGATGTGATGTCAGAATGACAACTTCTCCCCAAGGCTTTAGACTTTGGTTTTCAATTACACAAGCATCATTCCCAAGGACCATATCTAAATAATTAATCAGTCCATACTGCCTTCAGCATGACTGATTTAAAATGGACACAATTTCCCAACACCCAGCGACGAGCCAAAGAATATGTTGAAATCCCAGAACAGGCTGTACACACACAGTATATTTGGCCCAAACCGAACAGAAGTATATACATATCTATCATTGTGTGCACAAACAAATGAAACAGAGACGTGATTCTTATAGTCATGTTTTAATTGAACAAACTTCTAAAAGCACAGTCTTCAGTTTTTCTAACTAACAAATAAGGCACATATCGGAATGCCGTTTCATGGACAATGAGCAACAGATTTCATCTCATCTTACATTCTAGCACATTCCTTCATCAAGGCTTTCTGTTGCTCTGTCCACTCCAATATGATGACAAATATTTTACAGACATTACAAAAATGAGTGTTAAGTCAGTACATTCAGTAAATCTAATAATGGTACTGGAAATCCTAAGAGTGAACGGAGGCATTATTAATGGCTAACATCTAGAGGTGTATTCTACAAACGATACCTTGGCAAGAACTAAACGTTTTAATATTAAATAAGAATACATTGCACAAATTCTATTTCTTGATTCATTTAAACAAAAACCATGCACATGCAAACTTCAGTCCCACACACTTGCTTTGAAAAATAGTCTTGGATTTTTTCCATTTTTACATATGAAGAAAAACATTTCGACATCATTCCTGGACTTGGCAGTAACTGGAGACGGCTCACAGTTTCATACAGTATGGGCCTGATTTACTAACACATTTCAACTATGTAAAACGTTTGTACGTGCAATACAGTGTTATGGTCAATGACTGGAGTTAGTCACGTCTTTTTGCCACTGTTTTGCGTCTATAAAACACCTCAGTAAAAGGCCCCGTGACTTACAGTGTGTGAGTCAGTCTTTAATATGAAAAACAGCTGTTTGTGATGTTAGAACGAGCGTTATAGATTTCCTATAAATGCAAAATACAACATTCATGCTGTATAGCAGACACACAATGAATCTAAACAATGTCAAAGCACACGTATGCTCATAACTAAGGCTACTATATACTAAAAAACACACAAATAAAAATGGCTTGTAAGGGCATAATAATTATGTACCAACCTTTGAATAATATTCTATGTAATCATCAATATTTTCTTCATAGAGTAGCTTCTGTTGCATATTTTATACAAAAAAAAAAAAGAATTGAATTGTTTAAAAAAGAACAAAATCCTTCCATAAATATTTCTGTAGGATATAACCAAAGATTACTGTAATACATCAAGGAAAGAAAAAAAACCTCCCAGCTCTTTTGCATCTCAGCAAGTTGCCCTTTTTCACATACAAAGTTTTAATATTGCATCATAACAATTTTGAAATAGCTAACTTGATAATAATGGCGATCGAATATATACACAAAACACATACTAGTATCTTTGTAAGGGAAAACAAGAAGCGACAAAAATCTCATCTGGATATCAAATTGTTCCAAAATCATTACTATATTGTTTCCAAAATACACATACCTTTAATAGAAAATAACACGTTTATATTGAAAGTGAGCTATAAAAGTCAAGTATATGTATTTCAAGACAAAATCACATGCGAGGAAAGCACTTTGTATAGTTTAAAATGCATGTACACTCTCAATACCACAAGCTCTATCTTCCGTTTGATAGGACAGAAATCAGGGGAAGCTCAAATGCGCAATTCTGCCTTCAACATTTACAAAACTCTGGGTCATTTTACAATAGTGCAATGCAACTATTTTGCTTTAGTAAAGCAAATCGAGGCCTTTATCTAGTGGTGCGTTCGGTCGAGTTTGAATTGATCCCAAAGATGCAAGGAAATCCTAATGTGCAGACTACCAGCTATAATCGTCAAGATGACAAGCAGGAATCACTTATTTCGCTGGTTATTTTCATTACGCCATTCATTACGGTGTTTATCAAAAAGCAGAGTAACTCATTTCAGCCTAAATGAGGCCTGAAGTAAACCTTGGCGTGTAAGAATGTACGCAGAGTGAAGCCATTAGCAACACCGGCAAAAAAAACACAGTTACCAAGAAATAGAGGCTCTCAGAAACAATGACGACGTCCAATGAACAAAGTAGCAACTTACAGAAACAGCTTTGTTTTTAATTTAACAGTGATCTAATGATTGACTCCCTGGCAGTTTGTACTCGAATTTCCCAGTAGAATTAGCTGGTTTACATTTTTAGACATCTCACCGGCTTTTTTTTTTATATTCCTCATACGTGATCATACACGACATCTCCTAGATCTTCTCATAAACAAACCGGGTTAAGGCACTAGACGTTCCCTTCAGACAAAATTTATCCCTATAAATGAAACAATAACTAATATTCAACACAAAATATGTGTACTCCAAAGATAAGTAAACAATTATACACATTGTATAAATGCATGTAACTCCATATGTACATCTAGGATAAACAAAGCAACGTCAATTCTCACAAAATCCATCGACAACTTCCCGCTGGAACACGTAAAGCTACATTTATTGTTCAATAGTTCTGGGTCACACTCAAATACGATCAGTTAGTACTGCGTGTGAGCCATAATGAGAGGTAACGGCACATATATTCATATGAGATCCTGCACACACTTACTTCCATCCAATATTAACATGCTTCTATCATAATTCTGTCAAGCCGCAATATCTTCTGACCAATCATATGTACCCAAAGTGTTGTTTTATTACTTCTCAAAAACCTCTTCAGGATTACTTACTTTGTCCTTCTTTTCCCTTTACAACAATATGTTTGTCCGCTCGGATAGAAAACACTTCGCAAAAATCACAGTATAAACAGGGTGTAATTCATCAGTTATGCATGTTAATCCTTAATGGAATATATAAGCATACGTATACGGGGGTTAGACAATAAACATTAAGGATTTCATACTGAAATAAGATCAGAATGATTGTGTAAACACCGGAAAATCTCTTTAATAAAACTTAATTTAGTGCAAGGGTCAAGCTCAATACTAAAATCTCAAGGTTATTTGTTGGCATCTACAAACAAAGTTTAACATAAATGCCATTTTTTAAGTTACTATAAAGTTCCTTGAGATGAACACTCTACTTATTTTTCATTTTACAACTCCCCTCGAGTTAAACAGTTGAGTTGTACCATTTTTAATCCATTTTAGCCGATCTCCAGGTCTGGAGGGAGCACTTTTAGCTTAGCTTAGCATAAATCAATAAATTGGATTAGGCCATTAGCATCTCGCTCAAAAATGACAAAAGAGTTTCAATTATACTCCTATTTAAAGTTAGATTTTTCCGTAGTTACGTGTATTAAGGCAGACGGAAAATGAAGAGTTGCTATTTTGTAGGTCATTATGACTCGACCATCATTTCTTTATAATAACTATGGAACTTTGCTGCCATACCATGGCTGCAGCAGGTGCAATAACATTATTGCCTAGTTTGCATCAGTATAACAAACATGATAATCTCCTTGGACAGGGAGTGTGCCTTACAACCATGGGGACAAATGTGCGAGATGATTCAGAAGTATTTTCAAGCACTACGTAATATCATTGCGTAAAGTTCCCTTTTAAAGGGGAGTGTTGCTTTTTTCACTGTAGGGTTGTTTTGGAAAACCTTATTATTACCTATATTATAATTTTGAATTTAAAAATAAATGTTTGCATAATAGCGAATTGACTATTTGACATTTTGAGTAGTGTTCATTTAGGACACATGTACACTATTTGATCTAAGATGTGTCTATAAACACTGTATCCTGAGGCAAATATCTCAACAGGCGTTGTTATTATATGCTAGCACACGGACCGAAAAGCTCACATTTTGACCCCTGTACCAAAACACTTCAGCTTTACCTGGGTTTCTAAGACGTTTGAAGCAGTTCTCCGGCAACATGCGTGATCACATTTCAAAGGACGGTGACGATCAGCTAGTCATGGCTTTGTTTCGTTCATCCATACACTTCATGCGACAATGAAAGGAACTGCATAATCTGCAATGGTTTTGCATAGTTGCCAAACAGCTTGATTCAAATCCTCTGGGTGACTCCAGGGCTCCATTGAGCCAACTTCACAAAAAAAAAAAAAAAAAAATCTCACGTTTGGCAATTTCTATGTGTATGTGAAAGACACAAACTACCTGATGCGCTAAACCGAAGCATTAGAAAGTTCTATTCTACAGTAGTATCTAATGGCAAGAGGTGGGGTCAGACAATTCCTGTCCAGATGAAATAATCCCAGTTTAGTTCATTCAATTGCACTACAAAAACGATATACAAACATAAATAAATATGTGACACAAAAGCCAGGGATGGAAAGTCCATTATCCCTCTGTTAATTCACAGTTAATATGATGTGCTATTGACCCAAAAACTCTTCAAAGACACACTTTGTTTGAGCAACCTAATATGACACCTTTAGCACTCGGCACATCCTCATAGTTCACTTGGCAGGGAGAGTGAAGGGAGTCTGTAAACACACAACCAGGGGACGCGATGGTGAGGTAATCCACCGCGTCCCGTACGGATAGAAATACTGTCCCAAACATGTCCATTATACATAATAAATGCGTCGCATGCGGCTGATACACAAAGCCATTACTAGCGTTAGAGATATTTACATGAATATTTTGGCACTTTTCACTTTATCTTGGAGTGCTTGGTTGGCGAAGCGATGGGAAAGGGGGAGAGACGACTTCGGGATCCTCTTTATTGCACACGGCGGCAGTAGTAGCCCAGGACTTTGCACTTCTCGCACAGATGCTGCGGATGCTCCTTGCTCTGGTCGGAAACGTCCAGGCCGTCAGGTTTCTCTAAAGGACGCTGAGAGGAGCAGAACATGTCAATCACACTTGTGTATTTCTGTCCACAACAGCAGTCACGTTGAAATTGGAGATCTCTTTTAGCGTTTGGCCAGACTCTTTGGAGATATGGTTTTGGAGACCAAGTGTCAGGATCTCTAATAAGTCCAAGTCTCAAACCACAATGGACCAACCGCAGGGGTGTGTCAGAAATTTGTTTAGGACTGCTTTCAAGAGCCAATTCTCTCTTGTTGTGTTTGTAATCGTTGCCAGCGGTACATGTTTTGTTGTTAATACTTCATTTCATTTTTTTTCCCCCTTAAATTATTACACTGGAGGATTCCAAGCAATTTTAGATGCCTACAGGATTCCATCGCTCAGGATGACAACCAGGGAGGGAAGACTCTATAGTGAATCTTTGTCTTGGACGCAAAGCAAAAGACACTGAGAACGTGAGCGAGCCAAATCTTTTTGGCTGTTGATCACAAATAATACTTCTGCAATTATTTGTTTTCCCACCCATTGCTTTTGGAAGATCGTTTTACAATCTTGTTATTCTTTCCTGTATGTCTCAGTTGCGCTCCGTGAATTACGGAAAACCAGGTTACGACGGGCCATTGGGAGGAGACAGTGCTTTAACCCAAGGGAGTGTTTGCTTGGGAGCCAAAGACTTTTGTGAATGATAATAAGAGGAAATATCTAATACCTCTTTGAATTAATAATTTGGCAATGGTGGATTGCTGATGCTTCTAATAAACAGGATGAATTCCTGCCAAAAAAAAAAACTAAAAAAAAAAATGCAGGAAACTAGGGAGGACTTTATGTAATGCCTCTGCTCCATGTCTGCTCTCATACTGTAAAGATGTCAGCCGTGTTCCCTGCACATGTCGTTAAATATGAGAATGATAAAAGCAGGGATCTCTGGACGCCTGCTTCTCCAGCACATTCTGGCACAACTCTGGCTATTTTATACACCAGTGTGGCATTGGCACTACTCAGATACTTTCAGTTAATCGTCCATCGGGAGCGGCTGGAGATATAAAATGCTTTACTGCATATGATCTGGAGAATTGAACGATTTCCATACTGCAGACATTGGAAGAATGATTTCCATTGTGAGAGAACAATAAAAGCAGAACTTTTCGTATGTTTGCTTGGTTTACAGGGAAAGTCAGCCAGCTGCAAACCCTTAAAGGCTTTTTTGATATATATTGCAGTGAGCTGCACATCTCACACGCTTACTGCAGGAAACATGTTAAGTGGGTGAGACTGAAAAGCTAAAAAATTTGCTTGTCAGAATGGAATTAGCTATAATACTCTGTCCAGTGGAAGAGCTGGCCTTCTCAACAGATGGTTCCTTCAGCACAATGGCTGCTAATGCATTTGGATGCAAAAGTACTTGTAGGGAAGGTAATTGCAATGAATGCTTTCCTCGCGAGAGCTACTAAAAGATCCATTTGCATGCTTACTTTCCTAGAATGCTGTAGGTGATTCTTAAAAGCAAGTTTAACCAGTGAGACTGCAGATGCAATTTAAAGAGCCCCTATTATGGTTTTTTGAAAATGACCTTCCATACAGTGTGCAACACAGCTCTGAGTGTATGAAAACATCCAGCTGAGGGTTGAATCTGAAAATGCACCATGTTTAAAAATATAGATTTTTTTTTTATAGAAGATTCGACGTATTGACGTCGACACGGAACAATGCCAAATATGAATTGCCAGATCCAGTAAAACGTGAACGTGCCTTTTTCATCAGACACTAGCGGAGAGCAAGGAATCATATGATTGATCATGACGTGAAGATTACTATCACTGAGAGGTGGCCAGAATTGCCGCGATGGGGAATAAAGAGTTAGAGTTCATTTTCACAACAACACCACAGTATAGCCAACTGTGTGCTGTGTTTGTGCCTGTCATTTTTCTGATTATTGATACAATAACTACCCTGCAGCATGGGATTCGTCTGCCATTTGTTATTAAAGGAAGGATCAGCAAAGACTAGTAATGTACGAGTATGGACGAGTTTCTACCTCCAGAGCCTGTATGTGTTTCTACTTCCTACACAACATGAAGTGTGATTAAAATGGTTGCCTCATTTTCTGTAGTTTGCAAAATATGTTTTTAATTGTGTAAGTTGTAATCACGTACAGTATCTGTTGTAGATCAGGGCTTGTAATAGTTATTATCAGGGCTTATTAAATAGTTTAACTTTTGCCACTGTGTGGATTAATACTGAATGTATGTTGCTGTTATTACTCGGGGTTAGGTTCAAGAGTAGAGTAATATGCAGGTGTTTAACTGCATTGCTTGTAGGCATGGGCCGGTATAAGATTCTGACGGTATGATAACCTTGGATAAAAATATTACGGTTTCACGGTATGACTGTATCGTAATAACTGCTCTAAAATATATTCTTTTTAAATGTCTGGCTAAAAAAACAAAACCTTTTCCCCCCATGAACACAATATATTTTATTTTGAGAAACGTTTAATATATTTCGGGGCAGTAAACATGTCAGGCTAAATAATTACAATGAATCATTGACTTCTGCTGTCTTCATTAGTTTCAAAAACACTGATGTCTTTACAATTTACACCTAAAAAAAAATGTAAATAAAACAAATCATACCTTAGGAACGGTATAGCAGAAAACTTTGGTGATATGAAAACCTTGACTTTTACATACCGCGGTATACCTTGAAAACGGTTATTGTCCCATGCCTAATTGCTTGAATGCATTCTTGCATTGGGCTCTCACATATACTCTGTACTCTGATTACTTCTTAACCATGCTGGGCGTTTCTCTCCGTCTCGCGCTGAACAAAGCCAACCAATCACAACAAACTGGGTCATCGGTCCAATCAGTGCTGATTAGCCTCATGCAAAGGAGGGATTTGGGAACAAATGAACTGCTGAACAATTCATATGGGAGTCATTGGGATAATTAGGTAAATATAAATGCATATTATAAGACAATGAAGTGTTTTTTGACCTTGCATGCATATCAGCCTGTTGTTGGAGACCCCCCAAAATATGACCTTTTACAATGCATAATAGGGGCTCTTTAAGAATCTAGTTTTGCAGCATTTAGTATGTTTCAGAAAATAAAATTAAAATGTGCTTAATGTGAAAATATTCAACTTCGTCAATGTTCTTTCGGTCTAAAGCATTAACATCAATAAACCAATCGAAATATAGCTATTATAATTTACCAATTATACAGTATTGTATATTTTAGTAGTGGTCTCTTTATTGGCATTCATGGTTCTATGAAAAAAAAAATACTTTTTGCACTCTTAAAAAATCATATTCTTTTGAGGTAGTGGGTTTACAGCAATGCCATATCATAACCATTTTGGTTCCCCAAAAGACCATTTAAATGAACTTTTTTTAAAACAACCATTATATTTTAAAGGTAAAAAAAAAATCACTAAAGAACCTGCAGTGTAATCAAAAAGGTTTCCATGTGTGTAGTCCAATTGAGAATGTTTGTTTTTACAAGTATAGGAACCTCAGATTGAGGTCAGAAAAGGTTTTTTTCATGGTTCTTCGACGATTTGGGGAACCCAAAATTCTTCCATGGCATCACAGTTAAAACCCCCTTTTAAAACTGTTAATTTCAATAGTCTAGATAAGTTTGTTACTTCCCAAAAAAGGCCCTCTCCTTAAGTTCAAGAGGTATTTGGGTTAGACAGATGTCTTGGGTTTGTGTCTCAGGTTTCAAGGGTACCTTCTGGGCCCCATCCATAAGAACTTCACACCGTATGTGCTCACGCAGCTAACTGACAGATCAGATAAACCTGCATGTGTCCTAGTTAAGTAATACAGTGTCACATTTATGAACTGTTAGAAGATGGATACCGTACCTGTTTATGAGGATAAACATTGATATGGCATTTGATGCATTCCTGTCCCATGTTGGCCCAAGAGTTTCCACTCATCCACTTCCTCTTGCACTTAGGACACTTGTATTCACCAAAGCACCTCTTCTTGCCTTGGTATGGAGTCAGTCCTTCGCCTTTAGGCCTTGCCTGTAAGGACATGTCAGAGAAAAAGGTGATTAACAAGAGTTCAACTCAGAAAATCATTGAAAGAGTTTTGACTTTAGTGGAGCTCAGGACCGATTTGACGCTTCTGTTGACTGGGGAAAATTTGTATAAATTTGAATACAACCAAATTTCAAGCAAAAAAGCAAAGCACTGCGCATGCTCTTTAGTATTATTAGAGAACAAGTGAATACAATTCTTTTGTTCATTAATTAAAACATGTGGAATGGTAACATGACCCCAGATTAATAAAGGGACTAAGCCGACAAGAAAATTAATGAAATGAATGAATGAAAGGAATGGTAACGTTTGCTGATCATCACACATTTTTGTTGAAGCCTACAGTACAGAATTAAGCAGCTTTAACATTTTGATTAAAATCTCAACAATACTGATTAGCAGTGGTGTAAACTAAATAATTACAAATACTCAAAATACTGAGTAGTTTTTCTCAGGAATTGTAATTTACTGAGTAGTTTTAAAAATGTGTACTTTTACTTTACCTCGACTACATTTTTATTGCAGTAATGGTACTTTTACTTCACTACTTTCCTTCAACCTGCAGTCACTACTTTATTTTTTCCTGTCTATGGGGATTAGAAAAATCAGTCCTGTGATTCCTGTCGAGTCAAATCCCACATAGAAGGTAAATCGCTTCATAATGAACTTCCTCAAGACAGGGCCATTGATAAACTGTTGAGCAAACTGTTTGGAAACATTAAAAATGTCCAAGAAGATGTTCAAAATCTTTAGACGCATTGACACAGAGACTGTTTAGATGCATGCCGCTGATGAGAAGATGGCGGATGTTTACTGTATGATGACCGAAATGGCCTTAAACACCCAGCAGGCACAAGACGTCAACATGATGTCAGATTGACGTTGTACCCCAATGTCGTGGGGACTTTTTGTTTGGAAATTGACATCAGAACTCAACATCAGGCCAACATCAATGTCCAACCTAAAATTAACCAAATATCAACGTCTAATTGTGTTACAGTTTGACGTTGTGTGGATGTTACCCCTATGACATCTATCAGACGTTGGATTTTGGTTGCGATAACTGATAAATAAATATCGGTATTTCCAACACAACCTAAAATCGACTAAATATCAATGTCATTATTGGACATCAAAATATAATTGACCTTAGATGATAGCTAGATATTGAAATTTGGTCACCTGACATCACAACCTAAATCTAACCTAATATTAAAACATCTTATGATGTTGTGTGCCTGCTGGGCAATAACTAAATGCACTACAGAATGTTACGTTTACACACATCCTGAAATTACATGTAAATGCATCGCCTTTTTGAAAGGTAGATATTTACAACAGATACTTTTACTCCACTTGCACTACATCCTTAGGCAAGTAATTGTACTTTTACTTGAGTAGGATTTCTCAGCACTCTCTCCACCACTGCGAATTAGTTGACAGTTACAAATATGGGCTAATTCTTAAAAAAAAATAAAGTGAACATCACAAAGGTTAGGTTTACTAAACTGATGCAAGGTCTATTTACCTAACTATATCTCGTTTATATAACCTGATTCTCATTATATTAAGCACGATTGAAATCAACAAGTGCCACGAATACACCAATTTTCCTTCTGGTTTAAATTACTGCAGAAGTTCTTTCTTATGGACTGAAAACACATAAACAGAACAAGACCAAAAAAAAAAAATCACAATTGGGAAGTCTTTGTTTAAAACGGTGTGCAACCTGCATGTTCACTTTCACTACATTTTTATACTTCATTTCCACTGTTGCACATGGATTTCTTAAACAATAACACAAAGAATCCTGAATACACAAGGGAAATATGGAGAAAAATCCATAGGAGTGGCTGTTTTCAATTTTTATACAGGAGAAAATATTCCCCAAAGGACTTTATTATGGGAGTAGTTTTGACAAGTGAGTCAATGTTGAAACCAATATCTAGGCCACTGAAACAGGGAAAGAAAAAGCTTCACAAATATCATTTAGGTCAAAGTTTGTCCAAATCAAACACACTTAAATGCTTAAAGTTCAGCCAAAATTGAAAATTCTTTCATTATCACCCTTCACTTGTTCCAAACCTTGAGTTTCTTCCTTCTGTTGAACACAATAGAAGATATTTTGAAGAAAGCTGGAAATCTCTAACCACTGACTTCCATAGTATTGTTTTTTTCTACTGTCCTACGAATATCTTCTTCTGTGTTCATAAAGGTTTGGAAGTAACCACTTGAAGGTGAGTAAATAGTGAGTAAATGTTCATTTTTGGGTGAACTATCCCTTTAGCTTAAGTCTGTCAAACCCTGCAGAAACAGAAAAAAGCTACTAAACAAAACCTTTGGTACTTTTTGCGAGCTGCTGATCTGAAATACAACCCTTTTTTTTTTACATCCTCCTTAACGGAATGAGATGCTATGTGTGGTATGGCAGACTTCAGCTGGAGAGTTCAGACTCCAAACCACTACACTATTTGAGAAGTCTCGTATATGGGGGAATTCTAATGATTTTAATTATGTAAGTGAAGTCAAACCTCAACAGATAATTCCATTGTGGCGGCAGTAAGCTTTCTGGTCATGGAGAGTACATTGTTACACGCTCTTATATGCTTCCTTCTGGAATCACCTTCTGGAAGAAGTGCATTATGAGCACTTGATTGTTTAGCAGATTTAAACAGAATTTAGGAAGTGAATTTGTGCACTCAACCAACTTGTAATCTCAAATAACAACTGGCCGCTGAAGTGTTTATTCCACTCTGTTAAGGGGGTAGTGAAGCCTAAAGCTGCTTTACTGGTGAGAGGATTTGGAAATGAAGTTCCAGATCCCATATGAGCTAAAAGAGGTGATATCATTCATTAGCATCTGCTCTCATCCACCCAGAGCCAACTGGCCAACTGACACACTGCATGCAAAATCGGCTCTCCTCCCCAGCCTTAAACACCATGAGTCAAGCACTGTCAACAGAACTGCAAAAAAACAGCTGGAAACCATGGCGCTCGTGGCTGTTGTTTTGGCGATGGTTTCAAACTTCAGAAGAAGCCTGACGCAAGGCCATCGCTGTGACGGTGCCAGTCTCTGTGCTATAGTTCTGTAATGCTGGTGGTCTGTTGTGGGTAAGGCCCTGAATCCGGCAAAACAATCAGTGAGATCTGGTGTCAAAACCACTGCTTTCCATCACTGGCTTCCTTTAAGCATTTAGTAATTAACTCAGCATGGGGTGTGATTTTGGTGTCAAGGGCCGCCCTATGGTCTGATGCTCAGGTGTTTGCCAGATGACCCATTTTTAGAACATTAGTCCAAGTATCGGATGAGATAAAACTTCATATCCCGTATGAGCCAGGAATTTATGCCTCCAATGAGTTTTTTGTTTTTGTCTTTGCAAATAATTTTTTTTTTTTATTCAAATGTAAATTTTTTTTTTTAAGAAATATGACCCTCAAAAATTTCTTCTAAAGCAATTTCTAAATTCATATAACTAAACACTTATAATAAATCAATTCTAAATTATAACTGTTGACATCTTATTTTCACAAAAGTTATTTGAAACCAAAAGTAGACTGTATGAGATCTCTAAACATCTCTAAATGTTAGATTTCTTTTCTAAAATTACAAACATTTCCAGCCTCCTATGTATATGCTCAGTTGTTTCATGTTTAAAACAATGGAAAAAAAAACCTATTCATCATCATAAAAATATAATTAAGCCTACCCACAAATTTCAGTTGGCATCCGAACTCTTCATACAGTATGTTCATTAAATATATTTATGTATAATTAAGTTAAAATATTACGTTTATTAAATATTAAAATTAATTAAATAACAACATTTATTTTTATATACAGTTGAAGACACAATTATTAGCAAACCTGTGAAATTTTTATCCTTTTTCAAATATTCCCCAGGCTCTGTTTAATGGATTTTAATTTCTTTCGACTTTGTCATGATGACACTACATAATATTTCACAAATTGTTATGTACAATTTAAAGGCTTACTGAATTAATTAGGTTAACTAGGCAACTAGGTTAGTTAGTTAGTTAGTTAGTTAGTTAGTTAGTTAGTTAAATCATTGGACAACAGTTTGTTCTGTAGCCAATCAGAAAATAATTTTAACGATGCAAATTTGACAATTAGAGATTCTGGAGCTCAGGAGACAGGATGTAAAGAGAAATTCAGTGCAGATGAAACAAGAACAAAAGAAAGTCCTTCATGTACCGTTGAAGATGACAGAAAAAATGATTGTTTTTTTTTTTCCCCACAAAAGTCAATTGAAAAAGAAAGTAAACTATGTATGAAGTTAAGACGAAAAAAACGGTAACACTTTATTTCGATGGTCCATTTGAGTATCAGTAGACTGTCTGTTTAATATCTGTTGATACTGACATTTAACAGACATTTAACTGACTATAAGAAACTGCAAGTACATGTCAACTTACACTAACCCTAACCCCAACCTAACAGTCTACTTATAATTTAACGAGAATTAGTTGAAATGTAACTTAAATTCAACAAACGGAAATAAAGTGCAACCAAAAAACCTCTAAATGTTAGATTTTTTTCAGAACTTTTAAAAATGTCCTCTTATGTATATGTTGTGAAAAAAACTATTTAAAAAACCTATTCATCATCATGAAAATATAATTAAGCCTACCCACAAATTTCAGATGGTATCCAAATAAATTCATTTTCATATATTCATTAAATATATTTGTGTATAATTAAGTTGAAAAGCATTACAGATTTATTATTATTGTTATATACTGTTAAAGACAAAATTATTAGCAAACCTGTGAATTTTTTTATTCTTTTTCAAATATTTCCCAGGCTCTGTTTAATGGATTTTAATTTCTTTCGTCTTTGTCATGATGACACTACATAATATTTCACAAATTGTTATGTACTGTAAGATACAAGTATTCTGCTAAAAGTACAATTAAAAGGCTTAATGAATTAATTAGGTTAACTAGGCAGCTGGGTTAGTTGGTTGGTTGGTTGGTTGGTCAGTCAGCTAGTTAATCAGTTAGTCAGTTAGTTAATTAGTTAATTGGACAACCAGAAAATAATTTTTAAGGGGGCTAATCCACATTTTTAAAAAGTTATTCCTTCCAAACTAAAAGAAGTAAGACTTTCTCCAGAGGAAAAAATGTAATAAGCAATATTAGAAAAATATTCACTCTGTCTGTTAAACACCACTTGGGAAATATTTCAAAAAGAATACAATTTTCACAAGAGGACTAAACATTTTATCTTCAACTTCTCTCTCAAACCTGGGTCACCTTCTGCTATAAATAAACAGTGGGTGGTTCGCCTCAAATCCCAACTGGACACGATGGAACAGACACTTGCAAGTTACTGCATCTCTACGAGAGAGATCTGATCAGCAGTCTTGAAGAATTCACAACTCTGTGAAAAAGGCTCTATATATCCAACACTGCAGAGCTTCCTGGACAACTGCCAGAAGACACACATGATATTCTGTTTACAGCCGTCTGACCTATTTTGGTTGTGTTTTTAATAGATTTTAGACCAACAGAAGTACCCTGGTAGTTTGGAGAAAATCTGGCAAATTTGACATGTAGAGATTATGGAGCTCAGGAGACAGCCTCTAAAGAGAAATTCAGTGTGGAGGAAATAAGAACAAAACAAACAAGTCATATGTACTGTTAAAGATGACCGAAAAAAGGGACAAATAAAGAAAATAAACCATTTGTTGCTCATTTGAAAAGCATTAGTTTTGGACTAACCACCGGATCTGACATCCACAAACCCAAGAAGCCAAAATTGATTGTCCCATTGTTTCAGCTCTGAGAATATTCCTCCCACAAAATAAGCAATTGCGCAAAAACATTCAATATTTACCAAATGCAACAATCTGGTAGGAAATATGGCAATGCAGAGTATGCTCTACTTACAGTCACCATCAGGGAAATGACAAACGAATGGCGTTTTTAGAATCGCCACTGTCTAAACAAATCCCGACCGAAGCCTGTGTGTGTTGCAGATTTGTGTTTACGCAGATCTTCCCAGTGTATTGCTCTAGAAGTAATGTGAGCATGTTAACCAAAGTCGGCTTTAATGGACACAGCAGGTTTGTGTAAATCAATCTAGCTGTTTGTCCAATGAAAACAGATCTTTAAGACAGGAAAGGGAATCGATAAGAGCAACACTGAATGAATAGCCGATGTTTGATATGTCTCTTCCATCCTGCCGCAAGTTAATGTTTACTTCAGAAGCAATATGCATTAGCTTTAAAGGCTTTCTAAAGGAAGGGCTCTCACTATCCAGATGTTTGACCGGCTATAAACTATCCAAGTCCATTAGAAGTACATGCCAGTGCAGAAGTGATATTGCATTGTATCTTGTGCATTTAAGTATTTCAAAATTAAATGTTATAGTAAATTGGCCGATAAGATGATGTAATTATGATTACCTATAATAACTGCAAAGAAAGATAGCAAAATGATCAGATCACTTGCAGATCCTATTAACTGCTTTTAAAATCAAAGTGCTGCAATTGTTGAATTAAATGAATGCATTGTAGACAAGTGTTAAGTGTAGACAAGTGTTAAAGCGGTGGTCCAGAGTATATTGTGTTTATGGGGTGCAAAGCAATGTGTGCTCATGCTTCATTTGTAGAAAATCACATTATTTTTTCATATATCTTACTTTGATATGCACAGCTACTCAGCTAACATGAAAACGACTGTCATAGTTCCAAGTTCCTCTGAAAGCCTGCCCTCAAGAGGCTCTGATTGGTCAGCTAACATAATGGTAGCGTTACACCTCAACTAGCACAAGCTTTGCCTCTGCTGTGTAAATACTGTCAGTCAGTGTAACTGTAAATGACCTTTCTTAAATGCTAGCCATATATTTATTATAATTATCTGGAACATAATTAAATGAAACTGTAAGCACTTCTGTCTTTGTGTCGTGTCCTTGGGAAGCCCGAATACAGAAACAGAAGAAGCGTTTGGACGGCATTTTAGCAACATTACATAACATTACAGCGCCTCTGGCCACGCCCCTTCACTGCACTGGATGTATGCAAGTAACTTGAAGGGTTTATGACATCATTAACCTGGATGTATTTTTTTGTAGTCCCGCTGTAGGCTTTGCTAAGCTAACTCTGTAAAAGCCAATGTCTACCTTTGCATTGAACTTAAGCGTCGTACATTACACATCAACTAAAGTTTAAAATGTAATATCGTAGTGGACCACCCCTTTAAGTGTTAGGTGTTGAAGTGTTGTTATAAAATCATGCAACTAATCTATGATTAAATGGAGATTTGTGGATTCGGTGACAGTCACCAAACATACAAAGTTGTTTATTCAGGAGGATGCCAGTGTTGCCAACTATTTTCAATGTAAAGGTGCTAAGCTCTGCCCAAAAAGTCACAAAATCATACATTCATTTGCATATTGCTGACATCATCACGTCCAACTGTTTCTGTAACAGACTCGGGTTAATAAAAGGTTATTTATATTTGCACTACGCTTTATGTAAGCATGTCAGTTTACCGAATTTATTGCCGTTTGCATAAAGTATATCAGTATATATGTGCAGTGAATTTGCAGTAATCTCTCAGACATAATAATCTCAGACAAGTTCCAAAACTCTCACTAAAATATCTGTGATTGTGAACAAGAAAAGAATAAACGGTCTAATTAAAAAGTTAAATTTAAAACAAAGGAGAAGCAGATCAGTGCGACTGTACAAGGGAAATACCTCACGCTAGCAGTGCTAAATTATATGTCGTCAGAGAGACTGCTGTACAAGGACTGGGCCACCAGGAAATGTACGCTGTACGAGGAAATGGGGCCTCGTGCAGTGCAATCTGAGCTACATACAATGCTTTTTAATGGGCTCACCTAACCCCGCCCTTAACCCTACCCCTCACAGTGACATTACTAGTTTCACTGAGTGCATTGTGTCTGACATTGCATCACTGACAGATGCAATCTCAGCATGCATCATAAAGACTGCATCCAGATACAATTGAGTCCTCTGAGGTGAGGGAGGAGCCAACGGCATCACTCGAAGCTCGTAGGAATGGTACAGTATGTACACATGAGAGTCTATAAAAATCTCCAGCACCAAAAAAAAAAGTTGCTAGAATTGTCGCTAATCGCTATTTGAAAACAATTTCGCTAAGGGGGTCTGAAAAGTCGCTAAGTCGGCAACACTGGAGGATGCGTGTGTTACACAAAAAAAATGCATTACAATTTTTTTTT
>CAIGQQ010037872.1:4614549-4651149 GCA_903798035.1 Danio albolineatus | reverse complement strand
GCTGCAGATGATTGTTGCACGTGAGAATAATAAATAGCCCAGCTCTCATTTTGTCCGTTGGTGAAAGAGAAGCACCACACAGTTTTCCCCCACTTTAAAACACCAGAATTTACCTCAAAACCTTTCTTACAATGACCAAACAGTGTTTCTGCAGGTTTTATGAAGGTGAGGTTAAGACTATTAAAAGACCATTTTAAGAAAGACAATTTATGGAAACAAAATTTTAAGGCTAAATAATACAGCAATATGATGAGAACTTATGCTGAGCACATGAAGAGCATTTTAAATTTCCAACATAAAAAGTAAAACACAATATAACAAAATAAAAATACAAAATAACTAATCTAACATACTTTAAAATGAATTTAGCATGAACTATGTTAAGATATGAATACCTCTCATTTAAAGACTTGGGGAAATAACCTTTGATCGGACCTACATTACATTGGATCAGAGAGACCTAGTATTGTATATTTAAAGACCTCTATAACAGTGCGGTTAACAGTTGCTATAAATACTGTACATATCTTCATGTGTTCTCATATATATAAATACTTGATACTTGGCCTCAAAATTTATATTTTTTGTAGTATCAGTTTAAATGATTAGCAGTTTAAACAAACAGGTTCAAACAGTAATGTGATTTTAAATAATTACAACAACACCAAAAAATATTGCAGCACATTTCTAATTGACATCCATTTATGGACAACTTCACAGACCTACGCTACGACGACACTAGTGGTCACCTGAAAGTCTTCATTTTGCATATTGCTATCGGCAGCTATGTGACATGCACAAATTTAACATTTACAAGATTTCAAATACACTACCTGACAAAAGTCCTGTCGCCTATCCAAGTTTTAGAAACAACAAATAATAACCAAACTTCTAGTTGATCATTTGGTATCAGAAGTGGCTTATATGAAAGGCAAAGGCCTCTAAATAACGCTAATTTCACCAAAATAAAATATGATCATGTCTTGATTTTTGATTATTTAATTAGGTCAGTAAGGTCAGACTTTGCTAAGACAAAAGTCTTGTCACTTAACAGAAATAATGTACAGAATAGAATATAAAGTCATGATGCAGTGGAAAAAGAATTTATATGGTGTATGACTCATGAGTTTGGAGGAATCTATACATCTCTGCAATGACCCAAATAACTTAATAATGAAGTGATCTCTGGAATGGCAAAGAAAGCGTTCTTGCAGGACTCCCAGGGTTCATCAAGATTGTTTGGATTCATCTTTAATGCCTCCTCCATCTTACTCGAGACATGCTCAATAATCATTATATCTGGTGACTGGGCTGGCCAATCCCGGAGCACCATGACCTCCTTTTGCTTGCAGGAACTTTAATGTGGAGGCTGAAGTATGAGAAGGAGCGCTTTGCCCTCTCCTGTGGTTCGTAATGTAATGGGCAGCACAACTATCTTGAAACCTCAGGCGGTTGATGTTGCCATCCACTCTGCAGATCTTTTGCACGCCCCATACTCAATGTAACTACAAACCAGGATTTTTCCCTTACCAAACTTGACAGATTTCTGTGAGAATCTTGGGTCCATGCGGGGTCCAATAGGTCTTCTATAGTATTTGTGATGATTGGGACACAGTTCAACAGATGATTCATCAAAAAAATCTACATCCAGCCACTTTTCCAAATGATCAAATAGAAATCAAGTTATTATTTTTGCTCTTACAACTGGGATCGATGACAAGACTTTTGTCAGGTAGTATATATGTATATATGCATCCCACAGATTTAAGACATTATGAAAATCTGTAATTATAATGTACAATGACATACTGACTGATGACCTGAATTAATGTTGGACACTGAAGGCACCAATGATGACCAGGATCACTGCAGAAATCACACTTGAGCTTCACTTTAAAATGTAAGACATGAGGAAACAATTCCTCACCAAAATGAATGCCATCATCATATGAATTTAAGACTTGCTGCTCTGATATAAGACATTTTAAAAAGGTTTAATTAACAGAGAAGCAGTTAAAAGTTTAAGGTTTTAAAAAAAGTTTTAAGACCCACAGAAACCTCGCTAAAGGACACTAATACCTACAAAAATACAGCTACAATAGAATCAAATTTAAAATGAAAAGTATTACTTAGTTGGATGTTGGCCAGTTGCATTGTCTACAATCAAATCAGCAGCCATTTGACCTACAAAGCAGGACCTATTATACAACCTGCCCTGTGCATTGAGATGTCTATGTCCGAATATATGAGAGAAACAGATGGGGTTATGACCTAATTTAGAATAGCACACATCTGGGTGTGGTGTAACGGCAGGATTGGGCCGGTTTCACCTACCTGCTGGACTCTGGGCTCTCTGACCTCCACGTACTCATGCAGGCATAGCGAAAGCGTTCGTTGTCATCATGCATCTGAAGTCTGATTGGCCTCCTCAGGCCCCAGGAGATGTTGAGTAAACCTTCCACGATCAGCTCGCCCTCTTCCTGTAAGAAACAATAATAATAATCATTAAGTCTTTTGTCAGAAGGAGGAAATCCTGCTGGCTCGTGGTCTCAGCTCTGTTTCAAGTGTACGTGCTGGACAGGCAGTTGCAAACCACAGACTTTCAATCGAAGACGGTGAAGTTATGGAAAGTCTCTTTGGGAGGAGTACAATAAAGCACGTACTAGGTATATTATTTGGAGTGTGACGTAAATAAGGATGTGCTTTCAGTTCAGTAATATAACTGTCAGTTCATTTGGTAAAGAAAACGCTAATTATATCTTTCAAATTTATCAAAAGTGTTACATGAAAAATGGTTTTCAGTGCTTTATGAAGGTCAGCAATTTAGGAGGTACATTTGAATCTTTTATTTAAATGGATGTATTCATTTAATACAGTAAACCGTATTACAATTTAAATAACCAATTTCTAAATGTACTTTAAATTAGTAATGACAAAGCTCCTTTTTAGGAGACATTAATAAAGCCTTCGGTCACTTCATCCTTAAGAAACCATTACAGTTTTTTTAAAACAGCTTCATAATATTCTGTAAACTTAATATTCTGTAAAGTTAAATTGTCACAATTATCTGCTAAAACATCACAACTCTACTGCCTTTATGTAAAACTTAGCTTACCCAAAACATTCAAATCTTGTTTCTAAACCAAGTTCTAATGTCAGCGAATTGGCCAATGCAATACCACAAAAATAAATCTCATGTCAAAATGTTATGTATTTTTCTACCACCAGTGTCTACTGTGAAAATGGCTGTTAAATATAATATTACGTTTGTTCTATTTTTACTTAATGTATGTTTTCTCAACAGTATACAAGAATGCCACATTTGCATAGCTTAATGTGCTTGAAATAAGTTTCAATATTGGATTGATAATAATATATAGTAATTTTGGTTTCATTAAAATAGAAGCCAATCTCTAATAGAAGTCATCTGCCAATTAAATATATACAGTATACTTATAAATATATATACAGTATATATACAGTATATATCACAGAATAGGATTGAGAAATACACTGTGACTGTGACACACATAACGCACCCATACACTAATATGTATACACTTTCAAACATGGTTCGATTGCCGGCAAACAAATATTTATACACGGATCTCTATAGGGCTATCAGTGTATTGTGCATTTGTGTTTGTTTAATGTGAATAAGTATTTTTTTGTCTACTGTCTAAGGTTATCACAATTTAAACAATATCCCAAATAATTTCTCCATACACACTGAAATAACCACATACACATTTCTTTAAACACCACTTATTAAAAAACAAACCATATAAAGATTACATACACTCACTGATATCCACTCCTCAGAACCAAACCTGTTCAGATTGCAACCTAGGACATTTATTCAGTAATTTCCCACCATCCAGTCAGAGCGGCCATTTTTGGGTGACATCATCATGGTTGCAACCTTATGGCTGGTGAAAAAACCCATTGTTCTGTTGTTTATACTCATATTTGTTGTTTGTGGTGTTGTATTTTGAGTTTTGTATGCATACTTATTTTCTATCAATATATACTTGGTTTAATGTCTTTTTTATGTATATTTGTCTACATGTTACAATACCAAACTATACGTGTTACAATACCAAACTATACGTGTTATAATACCCAAACACTCACTCCATGTGGGTAGCTGTAGGAGTGCTGTGCATTGTGTGGAAAGATTGTTATTGGTAGATTTTGTTCAGATCTTTTTGATTTAGCTTTACAAGCCTGTAAATATTGTATAGTTTATTTTTCTTTATTGTAAGTTTGTCCCTTTCACCATTTTTTCCCACTTTGTGCCAAATAAATCACTCTTTACCTTCATCAGCGGCTTCTATGTCACCTTTGCCTCCCATCAGCCACTTAAATCCTATTCCTAACAATATAGTTGAATAGATCATATTTTATGTGATGACTTGCATAATAATACAATGTTTTAAAAGCTGTGAAGAGTTAAACAGGTGTCCTGATATTTTATCCTACCCATCAGATTATGCTACCAACACTGTATCTGAATGGTTCTGAGGTTGGGGTTAGGGATTAGGTAGGTTAGAGTGATATTACAGTTTAATATCACACTCCTCCACATTAAAATTTACACTGTAGTATATTGCGTCATCAAAATGTTCTACCTACTTTTTGAATGTGAGATAGAACAATCTAAGAAATTGAGAAGAAATTGACAGAACACCGGTTTAGTGAGAATTAACTCATCAGTTTTGATGTGCAAATTCTAGACAAATAAACTTTTGCATACCTAAGCATACCTACTTTATACAACTGAACAACAAACTAATTCTTCATAGAAATAAAAATATTATTTTGAGAAAAAAAATATATATATTTTGAGACCTGAACCAAAGCAACAGACACAAGAAATACCAGAGGAACATATCTCATAATTCTGTGCTAAAAATCAGAGTCGACTCATTTTAATTTGTGGAAAAATTTAATTTTTCGAGTTTAGACCATTCAAAAGAACACTTATCTTCATAAAAAAACTACCCTGTATAATAGTAGTGTCCAAGCTTAAAATAAAATGTACACCAAGAAAACCAGATTTGTTTTACCCTATATTAAAATTGGATGGATGAATGGATGGATGGATGGACTGCATGCACATTTCTTCAGGGAGAAACGTGCCACTATCCTATTAGCCCTAAGTCAACAAAGTAGATAAGTCTCTTCCGTTCACAGGCTGGAACAATAATGCCTGAGTGAGCACTGCATCTGACAAAGCTAAATATACCACAGAGATTAAATCACTTGATTCAAGACAGCTGCTTAAAATAGCTGGTTCTAGCAGATCCTTTAACGCTATGACAACCTAGTATGTATGTGCTCTTAACCTAATTTAATGACCAATTTTCTTGGCTCTTTAAGCTGAAAGGTGAATCTGAGGTAAGAAAACATAACCGACATGCAAACAATATAATTTCATTTCATTACCACAGATGCAACCCCAAGGTGACACTTAAATTCAACAAACCACAAAACCACAGTATGGTCAGATTTACATGATTATATTCAGTAGATGTTCTAACTTAATCCAGCATCTCATTTCAGTCCTCACAGAAAAGGTTTTTATGTAACTTTTCAGTCCAACCTCAAGCAGACATTCTTGTGATTCTTTATCTAAGTAATCATTCAACACAGTCACAATAAAGCGGGACGAGAGGTCAAAGATGCAGTCCACCAGACTTTTCCCTGATGGATCTTTGAGGACCTGCTCTCCAACAAAATCCTATGACCAAAATACAAGCATGTAATGGCATTGGCAGCTGTTGTAACAGTGAGTGAGTGCAGTCAAGTGTCATGTAGGTGGAGGGCCGAGTGCTCCCAGGGCCTCATTGTTACAGCAATGTAAACATTCAGGGCAGCTGTGGCGGGGTCTCGTTGGTCAACTTCCTCTCTACTCACCGACCAGCACACACACACTTCCTGTCAGGCATGCAAGGTCAGAGCTTGGCTAATTTTAGAGCCATGAGCCTGAGCTTATACTGCCGTGATGTATAAAAGGCGGTGAGCTGCCTCTAAACCAGATCAAACCAAACACTGACACAACCTCTGCTCAGCAATCACTACAAGCTTGTCCTACAGGTAAATTAACTTACTGAATGACTTCTTTTTTTTAAAAACTAAAATGCCTTGATTTTCTAATACATTTATGATAACTTATTAACTTATGAAGGCTTATAAGTTGATAGCAAAAATATACTTGATGATGACTAAATGTTGCTTGTCTTTCTGCAGGATGAAACCCACAAGAATACTCTTGTCTGTTGCTCCTCTACCGACAATAACAGAGTCGCATGAGGATCTCTCACAGTCACTGGAGGAATATGTAAACTCTATTAAAGAACTGGCACAGCCTGCGTTTGGCCCTTTGAGGATATCCAGAAGGCGTAAACCGGCGGGGAAGCATGCAGGCTCAAACTCAACGCCACGCAGTGCTTCTCGGGCTCTGCAGCCCCGCCGTGCTTCCCTTGGTCTGGATGAGGCCACGCTGAGGTTCAGCAGTCAGATACACTGCGGCGTTAAAGACCCCCTGGACTGGTTATTTGCACAGACGCAGTTACAGTCTCATGGAGATGATCTGCACAGGACTGACAGTGCACCTGCTGCTTTGTGGTTACTCTAATAAACCAAAACACAATGACATGAGAACGGGAGGAGAACACTGGATGAGTGATGGATGGACTCAGTGGAGGATCTCATAAACTGGACTTCTTAATTTATTGCCTGAACAGACTTTCAGTACATTGGTGCTAATGTTTACACCCTGTCAAAGTCATGGTTTGCTATTTTATTACTGCTTTGTTGTTGTTTTTTTAATAAATTGAACAAAGTATTTTTACACAAAGAATTTTTGTCTTCTTTACAAAAATGTCTATCTATCTATCTATCTATCTATCTATCTATCTATCTATGATACTAATTACATGCAACATGTATGCCATAATAATAATAATAATAATAATAAATATATTATTATTATTATTATTATTATTATATATCTGTTCTCTCTGTGTGTACGTTTCATCTGAGTGCTCCGGTTTCCCCACAGTCCAAAGACATGTAGTATAGATGAACTGAATAAACTAAATTGGTCGTAGTCTATTAGAGTTTGTGTGAACAAGAGTGTATGGGTGTTTCCCAGCACTGGGGTCTCACGAGTAAAGGGCATCTGCCGCATAAAACACATGCCAGATTAATTGGCGGTTTATTCCGCTGTAGAGACCATTGATAAATCGGGGACTAAGCCAAAGAAAAGTGAGTAAATATATGAACACATGTATTATTATTTGTATACCTAATATGTCAGAATGTTTCTTGTCTTTCCAAATTCAGGACTTACATGATAATAATATGTTTACATTAAAATTATGAAAAAATAATGATAAATCCAGTATTTTCTGTATTATATTGTAGTTTTATATCCATATTATATTATATAAGTATTGCTCTTATAATGGAGAGACAAAGACAACAAAATAAATAACAATAAAAAGTTCAACATGAATATTAATAATAATTATAAATTTTAAATATGAAAACATTCCCTGTTATTTGTATGTCTAATGAGTCAAAAGGAGTCGTGTCTTCTCACATTCAGGAATTAAATGATAATAATGTTTTAATGTTACTAAAAAAATCACATTTACACAATGAGATGTGTATTCAATACCTATATTGAGACAATGACAGCAATACATAAAATGTATAAATTGCCACGTGAATAATTGAGTGCAGCACTGCAAGAACTTCAACAATTGAGATGGAGTAGGACAATTTGGATCTGTCTCAATTAATGTCGATGGTGGTTACAGCCCTACTTTCACAGCTTCTCACAATACTATCTCCAAGAAAAAAATATGCAAATAAACCAATAACAGGGGCTACATTTTTGCTCTTTTATCCCTAAAGATTGTTGGCCAGGAAAAAGCTTTCGTCCAGTTATGAACCTATGGTGACCTCTGTTGGCTGTTGTCAGTTTTACAGCGCTCTCTGAAATATACCAGCAGAGGGCGCTAAATAAATGCTCTGAAACGTTGATGGCTCTGATATTGATTGTAAGGTGGCTGGTCAAAACCATAGACTGTAAAAGGTCAAAACACACACTTTCCTTCAGCTTTATGCTTAATCAGGGATATTAACCACCGTTCAAAACAAAACAAGGAGGAAATATAAATAGAAAAATGTTTTTCAAGTATTTTTACTTATCACAAATCAAACAGAAATGCTAAAATCAATCCGAATATAGTAAATAGTCAAAATAATTAATTTCAGTTTTGATACTAGTTTTCACTGAATTGCAATCCGTGGCTTGTGTTTTCCAAACAGCCCAAAGAGTGAACATATTGAAGGTGGTCTGAGACTAATCTCTCAAGTCTAATCAGCAATAAGCAATGTAGGTGAAACGCTACTAAAGCGTTTCCATAACCTCCAGATGGAGGCGTTTCCATGAACAGTCGCATATGCTAACTAATTCACAGTATAGAGACCAACCTGAAAGCACACAATTTTAAATCTATTTCATGTGCTGTTTTCAATTGCTACATGAATGGAAGCAAAGTATGGAAGCAAAGGGAGATAAATGATCTGTCATGTTTGTAATAGAGCACAAAATAAAACGGAACAGTGATAAATCATCTAATATTTTTAATGAAATATACTTCTATGCATTACATGGAGGGAAAATTCTGTGAGAAATCATGCCTAAGCTATAACCATCAATAGAGAGACAGGTTTTGAAAACATGAAGATGTATTTTAAACACACTTGTTTTTACAGCACAAGTCGCTAACCATCCCATTCAGGTTTGACAGGATGTACTTATAAAAACAGCTCAGAAAAACAATGTTTCTTTTTACAAAATAAACAATAATTAATCATTCAGACCACCTTAGATTGTGTCTAAAAACGCTTATGTGGATGATGTTAGGAGAAATAAAAAAAACCTACACTGATCATGAACAAAGCAATGATCGTTGTTTATCTGGGCTGTTATCTTTGCAGACGTATATTTCACATTGACAATCACTCAGGTGTGACATTGCGTCAGAGCTTCTAAGCTTGCTGGTTTGGAGCTAATTCACTATCAGCAATGTGAATCTGAGAATTTCAACACCTGCTACATGAATATTTACTTCCCAGGCTCCTGCAATCCATCGCAATTACTCATTTCCTTTCAGGAATCTTACTTTTCCCTTCCGCAATGTGACTTTTACTAATATCTGTATTTATCCGTATCATATCTCTCAACACGGATCACATGGTCTGAAATCTCACATGATAATATCAGTTAAACCTTACAATACCTGTGACTCAGCCTCATGTGATCACTGAACAAAACTAAAACCGTTCATCTCCAAAATGCCCTCAAGGAATAATTACTTAGTGGAGCCAGTGCAGTACTAAACATGCAATTATTAACAATTTTCAAAAAAAGGTATGCCATGACAAAGACACAAGACTTTTTTATTAGCTTTAAATCATTCCATTTCAATAATGCAATATTTTGAACAGGGTTAATTCTAAACAGAAGAGTAAGTGCAAGCTGAATAAATATGTGAGCTTGAACACTTCATTCAGTCAAGAGGTTTAAACACAAACACACACTCTCTTATGCAACCAACCCTTTTATGGTGTTCCAGGCTGCATATGCACAACTGCTCAAATTAATGGTAAAGTACTTCCTGTTTCAAAAAGTGTAACATATTAAGGGCATACGACTTGTTTTCGCTCAGAATGATGGAAAATCAGCAATTTTATGAGGAGTGGAAAATCTCTTTGCTTTTGTATCGGATTGATTGAGGTTAAATGATGACCAAACTTGTTCTGAAACACAAGCAGCCCGTAGGGATTTCCCAGAGTCTGTAACAGATCCAGCAGATCATAACATTGTAACAGACAGTGTCCTGTAATGCAAGTTGACAGATCAGTCCAACCCCTCTGTTGGCAATACTTGTTCAGATAACTCGTCGAGAAACAATCGGAAGGATTTTTCGCATTCTCGGTCTATTCACTGACATCAATACGTTGTAAATAATAATAAGATAGTTCATACACAATTGAATCTCCTCCCTTGACCTTGCAAGTGGCGTCAGTGTGAACACAGAGTCTAGTTCCCTAGCAGTGTGTTTGTGCACATATTTTTGTGTCAAACTTTAGATTAAGTAACAATTTACACTATTAACTACTGGCTTATTACCTGCTAATTGGTAAGGTTTTTACTGTTTATTAGTGCTTAAAAAGAAGTATGATTTAATTTTTTTTCTAATCCTATCAAATACTTTTTTTGCAGTTTTTGTTTACGCTAATCTGCCAGAGGCCGCTGTGTACGCTTTTGGAGATCTCAAATTTTTCTCATGATTGCCATTCACGCCTGCCCTTCTCGTGTAAATTCACCAGAGGCCGCTGTCGACTGACTTCCTGACTGACTATCTTATTAACCGGATGATCCCCCCCACCTACATTTTCCCTAAACCCAACCGAAAGTGTTTTCAAAACAGCCACTGACAAGCCACTAGACAAACTGGTAACAGTGGAAAAGCCATTCACACTGAGGTAAGTGGTCAGCTGGTAAGCGCCAATAGGAACAGCGTCAAACCACCCCGTAGCATTTGTTTTAAAATTGAAACGCAGCCATACGTTCCTCTGGTTACATAATTCGCGATCTCCATAAATATATATATAGGGCTACGCTTTCAGAATGAGCATATGTTAATTATATGTTAATATATTAATAAGCAGCTAACTAGTACTTTATTGAGCTAATAGTTTTAGTTAATTGTTTGGTAATGGTTTGTTAATAGTGTGAATTGTAAATTAAAATATTTCAATTTTTTTCGGCTTAGTCCTTTTATTAATCAGAGGTCGCCACAGCAGAATGAACCGCCAACCTATCCAGCACATGTTTTACACAGCGGATGCCCTTCCAGCTGCAATCCATCCCTGGGAAACATCCATACACACTCATTCACACACATCCACTACGGACAATTTAGCTTACCCAATTCACCTATACCGCATGTCTTTGGAATGTAGGGGAAACCAGAGCACTCGGAGGAAACTTCTGTGTGCAAACTCCACACAGAAATGCCAACTGACTCAGCCAAGGCGCGAACCAGCAACATTCTAGCTGTGAGGCGATCATGCTACTCACTGCACCACCGTGACACCCACGATTATTATATATTCTGCCCAATTTAAAGTCACACTGAAAGGGATCCAATTACAAATCTTTTTTTAATTATTATTATTTATTTATTTTTTATCAAAACTGTTTCATTCATCTTCTGTTTTTATTATGATCATTATTGTTGGTATTATTCATTAAATTATTTGACATTGTGACCCTACACTATTTCGTGGTCAATTTAAAAAAAATTACATAAAACATGAAAATAAATAAAAAAATAATAATAGCTCACAATGCATGCTTGTTTGTTCAAACTGTGGTAGTTTTGGCATAAAAATGAGGCCAACAATCATTACATTATATGGGACTGTAGGTACATTTAACCATAGCTAATTTTGTTTTGATGGGTGAAAAGAAAGGCATGCTTGGATTTACTCAAAAAGATCTTTACAAAGCATAAGATTAAGTTGCAGCGACAAATGACTGTACAGGAAACTCTAACCCACTCTAATCTCATTGTAGGACAATAACCTTTTTATTCTGCATCCTCTGACTCAACTCTGAGTCCGATCCACTACGCAGCGAATCACAAACCAGGAAACACTAAAGATTTGATCCAGATCCACAGTTTCATCTCCAGTGTAGTTACATACCTCACGAATGCGAAGCTGGAAACTTTTTCCCTCATGGTAGCAGTTGTACGTTTTTAGAAGGGACAATATGTCGGACCTGAAAAGAAAAAAAACAATATCACAATGAAGCCTTTTAGTTGAGGAATGCTTCTAATGTTCAGTGTTTAACAAAAGAGAAACACTTACTTTGCAATGACCTTCTCCTCATTCAACCTCACATAGGAGGTCTTGACAGGATCCATGTTGGGGTTTCCTCAATAGAAAGGCTTTCAGCTAAAGAAAAGTAAGTCAATGAGAAAGAGGCAAAGTTAATAATGTCAAACAATAAGTGAGTGATTAACAGTGAATAAGGCTGTTTTATGTGACTTTAATAGTGTTTATGATCCAGAAGAAACATTAATGTCATCAAGAATTTTGTGCAGGAGGACCAAGTGAAGGGTGGCATGGTAGCGCTGTTACCTCACAGCAAGAAGGTGGCTGGTTCGAGCCTCGGCTGGGTCAGTCGGCATTTCTGGGTGGAGTTTGCATGTTCTCTCCATGTTGCCGAGGGTTTCCTCCGGGTGCTCCGGTTTCCTTTACAAGTTCAAAGGCTAAATTGTCCATAGTGTATGTGTGTGAATTAGTGTATAGGTGTTTCCCAGTGATGGGTTGCTGCTGGAAGGGCATCGGCTGCTTAAAACATATGCTGGATAAGTTGGTGATTCACCCCTGATTAATAACAGGGTTAAGGTGAAAAGGAAATGAATAAATGAATAAGGGCCAAGTGAAAGTGGAATAAAAGTGAATACTGGAAAATCACACGGTCCTACAGTCAACAGAAAGTGGAATCTTGGAGAATGGCTTGTCTCTGCACGTTTCAGACTTTCTGAAAGGTCACATTTCAACAGCCCATTTTTGAACTTTTTGAAGAATTCCCTCACAGTGGTTTGAATATAAATCATAGCGATCACATCACATCTGACAAGCTCCTTTACAAAACCTACAAATTCACTAAAACTGCCCATATTCACATACACTAATTTCTACCTTCATAACTTTAAAACCACACTATATTTCAATATTCAAATGCATCAAGCCTGAGCTTCTCTGGTTTGACAATAAACTGGTCATTTTTTAATCTGGTATTGATACAAATGATATTGAAATGACATTATATTTACTGTATATAAAATAGGGGTTACTAATCAGTAATGACAATTAATGACACAGCAATAAAGACATTATTCACAAAGATAGCAGAATACATAATGATAACCACTTGTTGTCAGTAGGAGACATTCATTTATTCAATCATACATTTTCTTGTCGGCTTAGTCCTTTTATTAATCCGGGGTCGCCTCAGCGGAATGATCCGCCAACTTATCCAGCACTTGTTTTATAGAAACTTGTTTTGTAGCAACTTATCCGCAGCGGATGCCCTTCCAGCCGCAACCCATCACTGGGAAACATCCATACATTCTCATTCATACACATACACTGCGGACAATTTTGCTTACCCAATTCACCTGTACCGCATGTCTTTGGACTTGTGGGGGAAACCGAAGCACCCGGAGGAAACCCACGTAACCATGGGGAGAACATGCAAACTCCACACAGAAATGCCAACTGACCCAGCCGAGGCTCGAACCAGCGACCTTCTTGCTGTGAGGCGAACATGTCACTCACTACGCCACTTTGGCGCCCCATGTAGGAGACAATTAATTGAAATGTATTGCTCAAATTGAACCACAATAGCATTTTTCAGGGAACACATATTTTGCCCTTGATTTCTTTTAGCAATACTAGAGTTATAAGAAAGAGTCTACATCCACATAAAAAACACTATACCTAACAAAAAATATCACAGTAAAAAATTGGAAAACTATAATGTGTAGCTCTAACATCTGACATATGTGCATGTCCAGTTACACAATGTTTCATCACTTAATAAAACGGTGATTTGGATGAATCGAGAGAACCAATGATCCAGTCAGCCATTCGTAAACACAATTGCTTGCTTAATTTCGTAATAAATCATCTGTCTGAAGAACCATCAACACTATTACTACACATTTATTACTTTTTATAACTCTTTATTACTCCTCACATGTGTGATTGCTACTCACATCTGTGAAGCTTAAATGATAGGTATCGATTCCAACCAATAACAATGACAGGAAATCAGTAACTGATTGGAGCATTTCTAAAATTATACGGTATTTTGTGAGTAATAAATTTCAGTCACTTTCCCTTTTAATGTGGCTTCAGAAAACAGAATGGCTTCAACACTGTGAAAAAATAACAGGAAACAGGTCTGTAACAACAGAAGGGTCAATAAATAATCACAGACATGTCATTGACAGGTCAACTGCATTATGATTTGGGAATTACTCATAGCCTGTATAAAATACACATGAGCGATTTTTAAAGATTCTTCCAGCAGTGGGCTTTTGGAATTCCCTCTCTGTTTTATCTCAGTTCAAACGGCTTGATCCTGTGGGAGTGACAAAGACCCAGGAATTTCCAGGAGTGGCATAAGAACCGGGAAGTCCCTCAGAGGGAGTATATAATGACAACCGGCACTTCAGCTTTCACACACAGTAAAACTCTCATCATGACATCAATAGCTTATACTTTGCTGGCTTTTAACCTCTGCTTCATCTTAACAGGTGAGTATCAAAACTGAGCAATTAGCAGACACCCAGACTTTCATCTAAAACAATAATTAAGAACCTGCTAGATTATACGTTTATATGCTAAGCTGGTAAACTTTTACCTAATTAAGTTCTATTAAATCAGTGTATAAACTAGACGAACAAGTTTAATAATCAATTATAATAATTTTAATGCAATTTAATTATACACTGCCCATGCTAATTTTGGGTTTGTAAGATTTTTAAGGAGTATTTTCACTTGATAAAAGCAAAGTAAAATGAGTAGTTTACAGTATTTAATTAGTACCTTTATATTTTGATGAGTAGATTTACAATATAAAAGAAATAAGAAATAATGAAGAAATAAATCTTACTGTTATCAGTGTTGACGATAGTACTGCTGTGAAAACAGTGACTCTAATATTTAAGATTCATTAATGGACAATTCCTTACAACTTAAAAAAAAATCCAGTAAAAATCTCTGACTGTCAATTTTGATCAATTTAATGCACAGTTGCTAAATAAAATACATTTAGTAGCAGCTTAAATTAGGAAACAAAATCACCAATTATTAAAAGTTTTCTCTAAAAAATATTTATTAATTAGGGGTAGTAAGATTTTGTTGTTGTTGTCGTAGTAGTCATGCTCGGTTATGGGGGTTAATAGATTTAACATTTTCTATCCATTTCCTCATTTTTTTGTGTAACCAAAAAATCATACTGACATAAATACATTTGAACAGCATTGTTTTGCTAAAATTAATATTTATTACAGTTGTGTTATATCTGTTTTTTTAATTTAACTTTTATCTTTTTTCCAAAACACAGCTCAAGTAGTAGAGAGTCAATATGTCCCAAAGACCTGTCAGTGTCCACAAGTCCAAAAAAGAGTTCGGGGGCCATTTTCAGACATGAGAGTCACTCCAAAAGGCCCGAGCTGCTTACAGAATGAAATCATGTAAGTACCTCACATTTGTTTTATTTTACTTCATAAGACTGCAAATGTGGGCGCCACGGTGGCGTAGTGAGTAGCACGTTCGCCTCACAGCAAGAAGGTCGCTGGTTTGAGCCTCGGCTGGGTCAGCTGGCATTTCTGTGTGGAGTTTGCATGTTCTCCCTGTGGTTGCGTGGGTTTCCTCCGGGTGCTCCGGTTTCCCCCATAAGTCCAAAGACATGTGGTATAGGTGAATTCGGTAAGGCTAAATTGTATGAGTGTGAATGAGTATGGACGTTTCCCAGAGATGGGTTGCAGCTGGAAGGGCATCCACTGTGTAAAACAATTGCTGGTTAAGTTGGCGATTCACTCCGCTGTGGCGACCCCAGATTAATAAAGGGACTAAGCCGAAAAGAAAATGAATGAATGAACGAGACTGCAAATGTATAGCATGCGCATCACTAAATTTACATTACTCTGTTATTCTTTGTATTTTCCTAGAGTCACACTGAAGAAGACCAATAAACCCATATGTCTCAGTCCAGAGGGTCCCCAAGGCAAAAGACTGATGAAATGTTGGCACGGGTAATAGACTGTTATCACTGACAGAGTCTCACAGCATATCCAAACATCACTCACTACCTACTAATCTCATGGTGGTCTGCTTGTCTTAATCTGCTGAGCTGTGAGTCAACTAAATGTTTTTTTTTTTTTTTTGTAGGACGCAAAAGGCTGGCATGAACCACAAAATATGCTTACTCCAACCAAAGCAACAGCCAAGGCAAAGAAAGGGGAAGCAGGTTAAATCCAAGAAGGTCACGTCTTAACCTCACAGAGGACATGAAGGCAAACCAATTTTACAAGTAAACCCAAGGAGAGAAAACTCTTAAAGCCATGCTCTACTCTTATATGCACCAAACAAGCCAAGAACATAAGACAAGGCAGATTCAGATGCGTGCACGTGTATGGAGGACAAAGGGACAGTATTTAAAGAAGGCATGTTACAACAAGGGTGACATTAAACCTTGTCATGTTAGACATGGATGAGCTGATCCCTGCTATGCAGGTCTAATGTATACCAGCCAGTTGAAGATGCTATGTTTATATTAAATGTATATATTGAGAGATTATGTTTGAACAATTACCGTTTACAGTGTAAAATTAACTAATATAATAAAATATGAACTTCCAAAAAGGCCAGTGTGTGTGTGCCATGTTTTTTCAGTGCTACAAATGTTATGGAAAATATAAGCTTGTCTACAAACAATCTATGTACCTTGGCAAACAATTAACAATTACTTTTAATAATATAAATAATGTATTGATTTCATTCATTCATTTTCATTCGGCTTAGTCTCTTATTCAAGGGTCAGCACAGCGGAATAAAGCACCAACTATTCCAGCATTACGTTGTTTTATGCAGCGGTTGACCTTCCAGCTGCAACCCAGAACTGGAAAATGTATTGATTTAGCCATTGTAAAACTAATACTTACATGCTACTACATGAAGCATATGGTTATCTGAAAAAAGTATGCAATTTTTATAATGTTGGTTTCTTTGAAATTACAGTAAAAGTCTACTATAACAGAATGTTTGCAGCGTTTGACACAAGTTGTATGAAAATACAAATTTCATACAACTTCCAACAGATTATTTCTAATCTGCACAAATGTGAAGTACATCATATGCATTTTTTACCCAGTGAAAATATCAAATGTCTAAGTACTTTTAAAGTACTTTTTTAAATGCATAAAAGTTTAGATGAATTATTATGGTATAATGGAAAGTCATGTCATGACAAGATGAATTTTCCATCATATCAAACTATTTGAATTTAGGCATGAGTGGGCATGATATGGTAAACATTATCGCTGATTTCTCAATAAACCCCTAGAAGCATAAGCAACTCTTATCTACATCTTGTGAGCACAGGTAATTTCTTATCCGATTTCATTTGTATTTTAATGCTAAATTGTTTATTTAGATTTTTTTTTAAATTCAGTATTAGGAAAAAAAAACATTAAATGCAAAACTTCTTAAAATGTCTCTCTGCATTTATAGCCACCTTATGTCAAATGCTTTGGTTTCCTTTTATAAAAACAATTGTTGAAGTAATAAATCAAACCTTTTTAAAACAATCTGAATTAATTTTAAATTTAAGTTATTCACAAAACCTGTATAAATTTTTTCACAGAAGTCATAGAATTGCCTTGAAAGAGCTGAAGGAACAATTTAGTGAGAAAAAATGAATTCTAAAACTCCTAAATTATAGCCACTGAAAACAATAGTGTCCCAAGTCCACAAATCAGTCTATGCAAGGTGAGCACACAGGTATTGAGAAATCACTTCTCTTGTCTAGAAGCATTTACTAGAAATCATGTGACTCTTATCCTGCTTAAAATGGAAAAACAGGAAGTGCATAAATGGAAAAGTGCAGGGGGACAAGAGAACAGTTCAGTGCACACTTGAGAAAGACAGACAAACAGAAATGGCTTTCAAAACTCTGCAAGCAAGTGTCAAAGTCCTGCTTCTGTTCTCAGTCTGCTCACATTTTATCTCAGGTACAGTAGCATTTGTAAACTTATCAGGACTGTTTACAGATTATTGCCAGATACTGGTCATGGAGGTGATGTTAAAATGCATGTTTTTTTCTTTAGTTAAAAAGACTGCTGCGACATTCATCCGGGAAAAATGTGAGTGCGTTAGGGAGACTGGAGCAGTGCATTGGAGAAAAATCACAGACTTCACAATCATCCCAAAAAATCCTCTTTGCAACAAGGTTCAAATGAAGTAAGTACTGAAGCGTAGTCTCTCAGATTTATGAATCCGTGGATTTTGAAATGTTTAACGCATTACATGAAAGTGTGTACTGTAAAATACTTTGTGAAAAACAAAACTGTCTAAATGTTGTGATTCAATTGCAATATTATGATACTATTCTTAGTTTGAATTGAAATTCTGTCATTATCCGTCACCCTCGTGTCATTCAATACTCTTTTTCATGCAGAACACAAAAGCTGTTATGCCAAATGCTTTGAAAGTGCATGGCAATCACTGGCTGTCTCTGAGACACCCAATTAAGACACTTATTGTTTATTGATAATATAATAATTAAAATGCAATTACAACCTTGTGAACATCTTGCAATTATTTATTGAGAACGTGTGATGTTACACAATATCTCATGGTGAGGCGCATCGCAAGTGATAATTTATCTGATGGAAAGTCAGGTCATGGCAAGATGAGTTTTTCGTCATATTGCATTTTGGTTAGATTGAATTTGGGCATGAGTGGGCATGATATGATAAACAATCCCACTTTACTCTTTCCCAAGAAACTCTGGAAATATTAGCTTTCTTATCTATTGAATCTACACCATTTTCCAGTGGTATTTTAATGCTAGATGGATTATTCTGTGGAAATTATTCTGTTTCAAAATAGTCACACTGTATCTCTGCTCATTGTATCATTGTTTGCAGAGTAGTGCAGTATAAGTTAAATGCCTCTGATCAAATGTTGTTGTATGTTGAAGCCTGCAGTAGATTGCACATATCTGACAACATTCTGATCTCCTCCACAGAATTGAGTTGTCAAATAAAAAAGTGTGTCTAAATCCAGAGTCCAGGCAGGGGAAAAAACTGCAAAGATGCTGGCAAAAGTAAGTGAATGTCCACGCTGACCCTAAAGATTGTACAAATATGGAGGCCCACACAGAATCTGCATGTGCAGAAATCTGCAGATTTTCACTGAACTTTAATCCATCATTGAGTCTATTTATTTTCTTATGTAAATGTGTGTAAATAAATATATTTGTTCAGTTTTATATTAATTTAGTAATACTATTGACCAATATAAAAATGATTATATGATTTATTTACAATGCATTTTGTAAAGTAATATTTTCTGTCTTCAAGTAGATATATTATACAAGTGACTTGCTTTGTTGTTGCTCAAAAAATAGATCTAATTTGATTCCCATTATAAACCTTAAATAAAAATTACTAATTTGTTGTTATTTATTTCATGTTTTCACTTTTTAGTTCCTATACTCCCAAAATCATCAATCAATTAAATCCACAGCTTTTTAATTTTTTAATTTTACCAATTTCTGCACAGAAATAACAGAAAATGTCGGCAGATTCAGCCTGGCCCTGTATAAGTATAAATTAAGTACACTGATGTTGAACCTCAAATAAGCCATTTGAAATTAGTGCAACACTGACACTCTGTGGCAGGACAAATCACTAACATAAATATTCAGAGGATTCAAAATCCTCACACAAAAGACAAAAATATTTATGACATACTTTTACTGGACAGTATAATAACATGCAAAGCATATTACAAATAATGTCATATGTAACACTAGAAGTTCATGGTTTACACATTTTATGTACTGTAGTTGTTGCTGATGCTTTCATGAAGGGCTGAGTCAGGAAAAAATCTGTCTCTGGGGAATATTAAGTGTCACGTTGCTATTAATGGTATAAACGGATTTAAATTTGAGATTTTTATTTTTATTTTTTTTTTGCTTGCTCAGCTCATCAAGGCTTTCCCAAATAATTAAACCATTTCGATGTTCTATTGTCTAGAATTAACTTCAACCCACAGAGGAAGAAGGCCTGTCTTATGATCAAGAGGAATGCACCAAAAAGACCCAAGAAGCTTTAACTTAACAATTCTGTTACTGTGTGAACTGTATTGTAATACATAATAATTTACCTTGTGTGTCCTTTATTTGTTCAAACATATATTATGTAGATTGAATTTGTAAATATATATTTTTAGTTTTTTGTGCTGTTATTTTCTAATAAAACCTTAAACCTATTCATGTTTGCATGGACTTTCTGTACTGGATGTGACCATAACATATAATAATAATAATAATAATAATAATAATAATAATAATAATAATAATAATAATAATAATAATACAAAAAATAAAAAAACAAAAAAATACAAATTCCAAAGTGAGCGTGTCTTAACAGGCCTGTATTCAACTAAATAAAATCAACAAAAAAACATGAGTATTTAAATATTCTATGACCTAACCCCACCTCTGTCTATGACCATTTTCATAAATTATTAAGTTCCTCATTGTGAGAAAACGCCTACAAAAATATGCACAACCATCAATGTCCACCAGAAAGAAAGAAAAAAACAGCCCTAAGATGCATTAGACTGATTTAAAACCAAGAGGTCCTGTTTAGAGATGCTCTCCACCTGCATAAAGAAATTACACCACGAAACCCCCTGCCCACCCAATCAATTACTGAAAACCAGCTGTGGCTATCAGCTGCAGGAATACATCAAGCAAAGAGCCCTTAACCATTTCTGGATTTCTTTATGACTATTTTGCCAAATGCACATATTTGGAAGACAGACAAAAGACAAAGTTTCATATAGACTATATCTGATTTCCTTTTCATTATGAAAAGGATACATGCAAACACTACAAACAAATTACAGTAGTACAAATCTAGTGCAAATGCATGGAAGGTTTAGTCAAATACAGTTTGTGTGAACAGCTGTATAAAAACACATACCTGATAACAGCTTCAGAAGAAGTCAAGGTAGCCTTCAAAAGACACTAGTAGTGCTTACAGGCGGCTCACCTGCAAAATTATTCAGAAACACACCTCATGTAAAATAATTGACATTAATAATGCACTCCTTATCATTTGTGTCACATTATGTTCTCCTTACCATGTCGTGAAACGCCGTCCCTTTGTAAGAGTCGACAGAGCCCAGCTGTTTTGGAAGACGCAACCTCTTATCTTCCACTCCACTCTTTTCACTTCACCCTGCCGCTTCCTCGGGGAAAAGACGGTCAAAATAATGCTGCTGCTTGAGTAGACTGACATCTGTGTGAGCCATTCACACACGCCTCTGGTTACAAGAACCAATCAAAGAAGCCCGGGGGCGGGAACTGTCTGCGGTTGCCCTGGGAAACGCTAGGTCCGTTTGCACCAATATTAGCATGTCTGTGAGATAATTATCAGGAGTCTTGCGATAACCACGAGACAATTAAGCTGCAAATGAAAGGGTGCTGCTAAATTGTGTTCGGCCCACCTGTCATATTAAAACTTCATTAAGCTGTGTGTTTTCATCCTTTTAATGCTGTACTTAAAAGTAAAATGTGTAAAGATTAACACTTACGAGTACTGTGAACATTTGATAGTTCATTTTAGTCTCATTAGTGTGAAAACAGGCTTCCTGTTTTTAGCTCAGTCTGAGAATAAAGTATCATCTAGGAAAATGTGACACCGAAAGGTCGACAAAAATATTTGAGGAAGTCGCTGCTTTGAGCTGCCAAGACACTTCCCCCATGGGAAGAGGAAGACTTATTTGTTTTAAAGGGGAAATTATTATTTTAACAGAACTGCTAAGTAATTATGCATTTAGAAACAAATAAATAATCAAGCGCAATCTCTAAACACTCAAAATATTTCACTAAGTATTTTAATCAAACTAATTAGTACAAAAAATGCTAGGTTTCAACCTAAAATTGGGAAAAATATGGACAAACCCAACAGGGTTGAATGACCAGTTAATTTCCATTCAAATCTTGAAAAAGTAGTTGTTTTTTGGTCATATTTTAAAGAGTCCAACCACATTAGAGTAGCTATTCAAAAAGTAAACTTAGAGACATAAAAATGTATTAATGTTTGGATAAAGATTCTGATTGGCTGATCAATGTGGCTATTAGATGTGCAGTTAGTTCTATTCACCACATTACAATGATTTTCTTTGAGACATTGACCAAGCATAAATCTATTTAAAGAAAGAACAAAAAAGCAAACTATTCTCTTGTTTTTCCAACATTTTTAAAATGATCTCTGAACACACACAAACAACTTTTTTGTTTCTTCGCTCTGAAGTCACCATACAATTTTTCTTCAGAAATGTGTAATTATTTGCCCAAAACAGTGAACAAATTATCTGTGGGACCATCATGTCTGGTTGTAAGGCTCATTTATTCTATTGGAAAAGTAGACAAATCTCACATTTCATTTGAAAATGGCTTATATTTAGAAAAGATAATAATATCTAATATTGTGCAACATCGAAAGGAAATAACTCTAGACAAGACACTGAATAAACAAAACTTTCCACAGAAGCACGAATAAAACTGTACTTCTGCTATTGGAATGGAAAACATTAAACAGTCCACCACAGAGAAACATCAATCATTCTAATGGTGACTTCATCCTAAACAGCTATTTAAAACAGCATAAAATAAATCTTTGTGAATTCTAAAGAACAGATATTTTACTTAATTACATCATTCTAGAGCAAAAGGCTTACGGGTTTTCCCCAGAGCCTTCATTTTTTTTACTTGAACGTCATTTTGAGTTCGTATGAGGGATCATGAATGAAGAAGAAGTAAGATAAGTTGTATTCTATTTGATGATTTACTAGCTTTATTTGAATCCGTAGCCTAATTCTTGTTATTGGTATAGCAAGAACCATTGCCTGACCCATTGATGCTCATAGATTTTTCACTCCAGTTCTTTTCAACAGTGCCATTTCTGCTTTGTGACTGTCCATTAGCAAATGGCAGTAAAACGCTGTAGCTATTCGATTAACACAGTAAGATCCACAACACAACATGCAAATAATTTATTTAGTGTGCAAATTGTTCTTTTTTACCATGAAGTACGTAAAGTACAATACACATGAATGCAGCATATCGTTACTCAAGTATTGAAGTCATCCATACAGTTTAATGGAGTGGACTAATGCCTGGGGGGGTTGTTCAGTCTTTAGGCCTAAAACCCCTTTCGTCTGGGTCAGTATATGATGAATGGAATCTCTTAATTGTATTGACGTATGGAGACTGGATGCAGGAGATCCAGGCTTAAGGTTACAGACTGGAATAAAAAGCAGCTCTTTCGATGACAGTGTTTAAATGTTTTTTTTCTGCAGCTCACTCTTTTAAAAGAAAGATGTTAAAGATTATAAGCATATATTTGTTTTCAGTCTGTCTCAAGTATGATTTCCTAAAAGGTTTGTGGTTTAAGCACTGCCCTAAAATGGATGGTGCTCAAAAACATATGGATTTGAAATGCCATTTGGGTCTATGTGTGTTTACTATGGTTAAAATGACAATGTGCAATTGGCAAGACTTTATGTTTTTTTTTGTTTTTTTTACTGATCTGATCCTTAAAGACTTTATTTTATTTTATGTTACCACATGTAGCACCTTTTAGGTCACTATAAATTTTAACAGAGTGTTTGCTTTCGATCTAATGTTAAGTTTGTACGTTACAGATTATTGTGATGTGGTAAAAAAAACATAGTTTGTTAACAAATTATTTACAAAACAATCAAATTATTTCAAATAAATGCTATTATTTAACATTTTCTACACAAGTTCAACATTGATTATCATTAAAAATGTTTTTAAGCAATACATTATAAAATATATTAAAATAGAAAATCATATTAATCCTATTAATTAAGATGTCACATTACTCATATTACTGTTTATTCATATTTACATTATTCATAGCCTCTCCATTTATCAGAATAAAGGTATAATAAAAACAATGAAATAATCTGCCATAATAATATTTTTGACATAAATATATTTAATTACTCCAGCCTTCAGTCGCGCATATTGCTTAACCAAAAAATTTAATTGAAAAATGAATACATAATAATAATAATAATAATTACTATTATTACTATTATTAGTAGTATTATTATGTTATATTATAACTGTTTTGGATTTTGTTGTATAAATAACTACATTCTTAATGAGCATAAGATATCAATCAATCAATCAATCAATCAATCAATCAATCAATCAATCAATCAATCAATCAATCAATCAATCAATCAATCAATCAACCAACCAACAAATCAATCAATCAATCAATTGATTAATTAAATCTTTAAGGAGACCTATTATACCCATTTTTACAAAACGTAAATAAAGTGTCTGCTGTCCCTAGAGTGTGTATGTGAAGTTTCAGCTCAAAATACCACACAAATAATGTTTTATAACTCTTTAAAACTGCCCTTTAGACTTTAATCCAAATTGTGCCATTTTGATGACTGTTGCTTTAAATTCAAATGTGCTCTTTTCAAAAGAGGGCGGAGCTACAGAGGCTATGGGTCAGAAGCTGTATCCTAAATGGCACACTATACACTATGCACTTATGCACTATGCACTTATGCATAAGTGCCATCCCAAATGGAACACTAACAGAAATTCAAACCGTTTCCCAGATGATGCTAGACAGTTGCCAAATTAGCTAAATAAATGACCAAACTGCCAAATAATACCTGCCATGCGTATAACTTCATTCACTATCGGGAGGCTGTATAATCACTCTTGTAGGAGAATTTTACTTTCACAATCCAAAATAAATAAAGTAATCAAACATCAGTACTTGAAAGTTCTGCCCCTTCCTCTACCTGAGCAAAGCAGCGACTGTTAAGTGCGTGAAGTGTCCAACATTCCACACTTCATTTTAACGGTAAACAAGTGCAGCATCTGGGAATTTAAAGAGCACTTATTCTTTTTAGAATCTCAGTGTGAATGCACTACTTACGCTATTTACACAACAAAATGGCATAGATTAGTGCACCGCATAAGTATGCGATTTGGAACGCACTTAGAGTCTCAGAAGAAGACAGTCTATTGAGACTATTGTGTTCATTTGGTCATCCTAAAACTCAACATTTATAATCTTCTTAGTCGATGACATCTTCAGCAGGTGAAAACTTTAATGGCAGACTATTTTTATCAAGTTATAATTATAAAAACAGAATACATTTTACACAATAGTAACATTTTTTGTTTGTGTGTTTGTTTATTTTAAATTCTATTAGTGTGATGCATGTTAAATAAATCTCTTAATTTGAGAATATATCTCAGTACATAAAATAATTTTGCTTATGAAGGACTAAGAAGAGGTATTAATGCATTATTTTTTCACCAAGCATATGATCCCATCACTCACTTTCACAGTGTAATCATTGGAGCTTTGTCTGACGTAGTCTCCTCATACTCCCCCTCATGGTATTCTTCCATTTCAGTATCATTACTTCTGAGGCTCTCAATGAAGCGTACGTTCCTTCTGTCTGTTTGTCTTTTCTTGTGTTGACCATTCTTCAATGACTGATCCCTGTCTGAGGAGTCATGCGTTCGGCTGCTGCTAGGAATAAAAGATGCTCTTTTGCCGGAGATGACGTTAAAGAAAGAGAACGTGTGTTCAGTGTCCTCTCTATCTGTGACACAGACTGAAGACAGACCCGGGTCACCATACGATACTCTGGACTCCTTAGGCACATCTGACTTTTTCTTTTTGCTCAGTATGAAGTTAAAGAATCCAGTCACAACCAGCATAATCCCTGTAAAGAAAAAAGCAAATGTCTTAGTTCGTTTTAACTTGTGAACTAACAGTCAAACATTAATGCGCTTCATGAAGACTCTTTTTATTTTATTAAAGGGGTGGTCCACTATGATATCCTATTTTAAACTTTAGTTGATGTGTAATGGAGCTGTGTAAACATAAACAGCATCTCTGAAAGTAATTTGCTCAAAGTTCAACGCAAAGGAAGACATTGACTTTTACAGAGTTAGCTTAGCAATACAGTGAACAAATTTGGGGACTACAAGAAAATACATCCGGGCTAGTGAGATCACAAGGGTTTCCAGTTACACGCATTTACCATGTGCACACTTCCTGCGCAGCAAAGGGGCGTGGCCAGAGGCAGAGGAGTAATGTTATAGTAGAGAAAGCTAAAATGCCATCCAAATGCTTCTATTTCCACAGAGCTTCTTCTGTTTCTGTATTCGGGCCTCCAAAGGACATGACACAAAGAGAGAAGTGCTTACAGTTTAATTTGAATTATGTTCCAGAGAAATATAAATATATATAGCAATATCTAGGGCGCCACGGTGGCGCGTGAGTAGCACGTTCGCCTCACAGCAAGAAGGTCGCTGGTTCGATCCCCGGTTGGGCCAGGTCCCGGTTGGGCCAGTTGGCATTTCTGTGTGGAGTTTGCATGTTCTCGCCCTGGTTGCGTGGGTTTCCTCCGGGTGCTCCGGTTTCCCCCACAGTCCAAAGACATGCGGTACAGGTGAATTGGGTAAGCTAAATTGTCCATAGTGTATGTGTGTGATTGAGAATGTATGAATGTTTCCCAGAGATGGGTTGTGGCTGGAAGGGCATCCGCTGCGTAAAAACAAATGCCGGATAAGTTGGCGGTTCATTCCGCTGTGGCGACCCCGGATTGATAAAGGGACTAAGCCGAAAAAGAAAATGAATGAATGAATAGCAATATCTTTCCCAGTGTGGGGTTCGGCTAAAACCTCCTCAAAGGAGCAGCTCCAACATGCAGAAGCTGTGGATTGTGAACAACCAGTAAGTATTTTTAATTTGTTAAAATTGATTTATGAGATGAACAGTGTCTAGCGTCAACGGTATGTTGCAGCAAGAATGAAAACAACAGGAAATGCTGTTTGTCACCGCTAAAAGTTTAGCTACAAATTCATATTTATCAGTCAAACCCCTTTACCCCACAATCTTCACCAGCGTGTGCAGTGTCTCTCTATGAAGAGGCTTACACATCCTGCGTTACACATCTCAGATAATGAACTCACCAAAGATATGGTCACCGTAGAATTATAAGGTTCTAGCTGACTTTTTGTCAAAATGTAGTTATTGACATATTCTTATTAATTGACAACTTATTTATGAGATGTTTTTTATAAGTTGTTTACATTTTAAGACTAAAAAAAAACAAAAAAAACAAATGTTACACATGTACTGTTTGCTATGGAATGCAAAAACCTTGAAGCTCAATATCTCAAAATCATTCAGAACGCAGATAGAACCTTATAATTCCAAGGTGACGATATGTGAAGGTTTCACATTAGTTACACATAGGGCCGGAGCAAGCTCAACTGGCGCTCTAGGCAAACGCCGAGAATGTTGCGTTCAAAGTGAAAGTTATGCTGCCTTCAATCTGAAAACCGTGGCGGTCGGCCTGGGTGTTGAGATGATGCAGGGTTTGTCGAAGACCGGGGGGTGGTGGCTGCTCTGCACATGCTTATTTCGAATATATGTTATTCGAGATTCACAATATATGTGAAAGAGATGTAATGCGTTGAGTTAAAAAAATACAGGGAAGCTCGCTTAACTCGTGTTGCAGCAGAAAAATCAATCAAAGCTCACAGAGGTTGCATCCCACATCTTGTGCTTTATACTTCTGTCAACTGTATCACTGTATATTAGAGAAAAATAACTTAATTCGAGCATCAGAGAAAAAAATAAACATCGATCCTGCACACAGTTCTCGTGCAGCTACAGACAGTTCAGACACAGACACACACATACACACACACACATATACAAAGACATATCTTAAAGGAGCCGCACCATATTTTCACTCGTTACAGACTGTCAGATTTTATTTTAGAGAGCAGGCATGAGGTTCATCCTTTTTATTTTCTGTCTGATTAAGACTCAAAAAGATACTGCTAACAGCTACTCTGATTAACACTATTTACACAGCTGAGGCCACGAATCACAGCACATTATGTTAGCTGACCAATCAGAGTCTCTTGAGGGTGGGCCTTTCAGAGGAACTAGGAAATGTGACAGTCGTTTTCATTATAGCTGAGTAGCTGTATATAATCAAAATAAGATATATGAAAAATACCCTGATTTTCTACAAGTGAAGCATGAGCACACATTGCTTTCCATCTTTTAAACACTACCAAGCCTTAAAAATACGTTCTGGACCATCCCTTTAAAGATTAATGCAATGAAAATAGTTACTAATGGTAGTAGTAGTGTTGTAATTGGAGTAATGTAATATTATTTCAGCTTAAATAATAAGTGTGTCCAATGTGAATGGATTTTAATTTGTAAGTGCTCGGTTCTTCAGTGTTACATGATCCTTCAGAAATTATTATAATGTAATGATTTTCTTATTGTTTTCTTAATAAACTTGTGTGTGACTGTCTATTAAATTATTTTGGGTGGTTTTAACATGCAACACAATTTAACTTTGACGCACAATTTAAATATTTAAAAATAATTTTTTTTAAAGATGCACATCGTCAAAATTAATCTATAATTTTTAAATATAATTTTTCTAAACATAATCAGAATTCCCTTTTAGCATATATTTACATATTTAATTGGTTTAATTTACAGTATAGCTTAATTATTTGGTGAAATAAATATTTATTTATTAATTGTCCTTCAGCTTAGTCCCTTATTTCTCAGTGGAGGCCCGAACCGCCAAGTATTCCGGCATATGTTTTACGCAGCGGATGCCCTTCCAGCTGCAACCCAGTACTGGGAAACACATTCACGTTCACACACACTCACACACTATGGCCAACTTAGTTCATCCAATTCACTTATATTGCATGTCTTTGGACTGTGGAGAAAACAGGAGCACTTGGAGGTAACTCAGGCGAACACGGGGAGAACATATAAACTACACACAGAAATGCCAACTGGCCCAGCCAGAATTCAAACTAATGACATTCTTGCTGTAAGTGACAGTGCTAACCACTGAGCCCCTGTGTCGCCTTGTGAAAAAATTATATTTTCATTTATTATTATTCTATTTTTTAACTAAAGTATTATTTAATAAATGTATGAATCATCTAATAGATTTTTTACACAATAAAGTGAAGCACCTGGAATCACAGCATGCCATGCCAGCACCGGATGCAGGAAGCACATCACAGACATCATTGTGTAGTACAGAAATTTCTGAAAACCTCCAACTTTGGCCATCTTCTTCCAAAGAATGAAAATCTTCCAAGTTGGTGGACAACTGCAAGCAAAACCACATGTGTGTTACTATAATGCACTGATTAAAACTGAGGTAAAACCACAGATGATCACACTGTATCTGCATATGATTCCTGTGCAGTTTGTTCAAACCCACGGAAGACACGAAGCCAACAGAGCATCAATGAAATAGGCCACTTCAAAAATCATGATCACCAACGAGGACAGTCTGTAGGGGCAAAAAGACAAGAGCATTGAAGTGGTTTACAAAATACTCAACTTTAGACTTCTAGACAATAGTATTAAATAAGTTGTATTATTTTTCCAAAATCACTTGTTTTTTTGTTCATTTATTTTTATTTTGTATTATTATTGTTATTATCATTATTATTATTACTAGGAAAGCTCTGTATAAAGGTTCTAAAAGTGTTTTGTTGCTCTTGTTGTGATTGTTGTTGTTGTTTGCAGTGATGCCATCTAAGAACTATTTTGGTTCCTCAAACAATTTCTCAGTTCTGTAAAGAACCATATACTATATTTTTTTATAAATGTAAATAAAATCTTAATAATTTAAAGAACCTTTGTCCACTATTATAAACATTTTTTTTTTCATTTTAAATTAAAATGTCATTTAGATGTCTTTACAGCATTTCATCTAATTTAAAGCCTGCAGTCCATGAGAGTGAATGATTGTCATCATCAAATGGTGGTAAGGCTCGGCATGTTGTAAAATGAAAAAAAATCCACTACACTGAAAAACAGCATGGCATCACTTTACTCCAGACACAGATGTAAGCCACATTTACAATGTTTTTATTCAGAGTTATTGATGTGTTTGAGGAATGTTTGAGGAACTTTGCCAATATTTCATAGATTGTATGTAAAAAAGAGGGATTTCTCGTCCTAACTAAAGATTAAAATCTTTGGTAACATTGCAAACTTTAGATTTTTTCAAAATATGTCTGCCCATTAGGATGTACAGTGGTTTCAGGATCTGTTACTGAAATTAAATCTCCAGTAGTGCTAATTGGACTTTTTTTTTTTTACTAGTTCACTTGCCGAAACAATTTCATATGCAGAATATACAGATCTTGAAGTTCTTGAGCAAATAGCAGATGGAAATATCTCAGATGTGGACAGTATGTGGAGTGATGAGGAAGATCAAGATTAAGTTTGTTATGAACAAGTTGCAATCTGTACAACAAAAACCTCAAAATTATAGTAAAAATGTTACAATGTTAATGTTTGTGATTTTGAAAATAAATGTCAAGATTCTACCCACAATATTGTATGTATTTTATGTTGGTATAATGTTTGGGAAGTACAAGTGTTCTGACCTGATGTCCATTAAAAATGGACAAAAAAATATATGTACTTAAATAATGTTTATTATTATAATTTGTTCTCATTTTAGGGAGGCCCAAGAACTTTGAACATGCATAAAAACAAATTTTAACAGAATTCTGAAGGGGTCTGAAGGTTTTTTTTTTATTATTTTGTTTTGTTTTGTTTTGTTTTAATAAGTGTATGAATGCTTTGAAAATGACTCCCACTGTCCACAATGAAATATTCCTAAAAGAGCCAATAAAGTACAGTTTTATATGTTTTCACATTAAAACACCTAATTCACTACACAATAAAACTTTTAAAATGTATTGACCTGTTCTTTCTTATACCTTTTTATCCATAGATACAGTGTAGGTTCATTACCATTTAGCAGTTATTTGATCATACATTTCGGGCTGTTTATGGTATTCTGGAGTTCATGCATGTGAACAACCACTTTATGTTTAATCCCCATGGAAATCTCTCTCTGTTGTTCATGCAGAACCTCTCTGGTCTGGCCGTGAGCCCAGAAAGAGCAGATCCTCAGGGACAAGAGGCCTGTTTGCCTCCATCTGTGTGTAATTCCCATGAGGTGCTACTGTACTGCCAGCTATAGTTAGAAATGCAGAGACAGTGGCCTTCATGTTCCTGAGGACGACGATCTATCCTCTGTTTGTTTGTGTAGCAGTTGTGTTCAGCTCTTTGAGGACATTGCCATAGTACTAATAAATCTGTTTGGGCAGACTGTGGTATGGCATCACGTTTATCATTTATGAATTATGTCTCAGAACACACTACCCTATGACCGGCGTCAAAAACACTGACAGCTCCAGCCAAAGTCAACACTACTGACTGAATACAAAAATGTGTGTGTACACAATAAGCAATTATATTGTAAAAGTGCCTGGACACACAACACACCACAGTCATAAACTGACAAGACTACAAAGCTTGTCACAATAACAAAAAGAAAAGAGAAAAAGCATCATTTCAAATTTCTCAAAAATATAAAGAAAAAAGATTACATTCCTTAAATTTAGACATCTTTATCTGTAAAATTCACTTATTTGCTCATTGAGGGATAAATAAAAACAGGCATAACAAGAAGACAAGTCTCTTTCTCTCTCTTTACTGTATATATATATATATATATATATGAATAAATAAAATATGAATATATAAAAATATATATATATATATATATATATATATATATATATGAATAAAGTTGGTGCTGGTTTTGATACTCACAGGAGATAAACGGCCAAACTGGTGAACTCTCCCTGACTCTGAGTCTCTATACCCACTGCACACAAAACTGACAACACAAACACACAGGACTCATGTTACTGTAACCTCAACCTGCAGGAGTCATAATCAGGATAGAGTAAAAGCAGTATTCTGGTCATCAATGTGAAATAAAACCTTAACATAACAGAAAACCTCTTTGGCAGTTTGTTTGTTTGTTGCACAATTGACCGACTCAGACAATTAAAACTTTTAAAATGGTATCTAAAACCCTGCTAAAAACAACAACGGAAATCATCACAGAAAGTTCTAAAGGCTTCCACCAAAAATAGCATTAATATTTTAACAAATTCTGACCATTAAAGCCAGTAATTTTTGGGGATTTTGGACGGATTTTTTGCTTTTACGTCATCAATTCACCAAAGGAGACCCACAGGACAAAAGCAGTTTTTATTAAAACTAACATATTTTCCATAACTATTAAAACCATTAGAAAACCATTAGAACTTCTGTGATGAGACATTGTAAAACTGCAAAGTTCAATTTTCAACATCAAACATCAGAAAAGAGATCCCGTAATATAATTCAAAAGCAAGAATCTTGTACTTTTCTCACCTCATTTACTTTAGTAACACATTTACATGTTTACAATAAAGATTCTTTTCTATACACTTTTTAATTTGTTTATAAAAGTGTTGTCACCCTTTGTTTTTATTATCATTATTATGCTTTTACTATTTTTTTTTACCGTAAAGTATTAATTATGTTATACTCTTCATAATTTAGCTTCAGATATAATCTAAAATATACATTAAAAAGGTTTGCAATTTTGTTAGTGACCACTAGATGTCAGATTTGTCTCACACACGCAGCTGCTGTTCATGTTCACTGTGGGATGCAAAAATAAATAAATAAATGAAATGGATGTTTAAACCTGGCAAATTGGGGATGAGGGATCATAGGCAGAAATTAAACATTTACTTCAGATTTGTGAATTAAATATAAGACATTTGATTTTTTTTATTGCGTTAGTAAAAATGTTTAATAGAACTATTAATTAACATTGACATTAATTTCTGGGGTCGCCACAGTGGAATGAACCACCAACTTATCCGGCATATGTTTTACACAGCGCATGCCCTTCCAGCTGTAACCCATCACTAGGAAACGTACACACTCATTCACACAGACATACACTACGGACAATTTAGCTTACCCAATTCACCTGTACTGCATGTCTTTGGACTTGTGGGGGAAACCGGAGCACCCGGAGGAAACCCACGCAACCACGGGGAGAACATGCAAACTCCACACAGAAATGCCAACTAACCCAGCCAAGGCTCAAACCAGCGACCTTGTTGCTGTGAGGCGATTGTGTTTCCCACTGCTCCACCGTGACGCCCTGATTAACAATAATTCATTAATTTTCCTTCGACTTGGTCCCTTTATTCATCAGTGGTCGCCACAGCAAAATAAACCGCCAACTTTTCCAGCATGTGTTTTATGCAGCGGATGTTCTTCCAGCTGCAACCCAGAACTGGGAAACTATTAATTAACCACACCAGTTAAATGTTAGGAAGTAATGCTTAGAAATTATATTAACATTTGTTTTTATTAGTAGGAAATTTACAATGATGTTCAATAAAAACTTTTATATCATATCATTATAATTGAAACAAAACCCAATATTGTTTATTTAAACTGTAATAATTATTGCAGTAACATCTAACAATATAATCTTAGTCTTGACAGAGCGATATCATTCATCTGTATTTCATTGTTACTCATTACAAAAAACCTTAAACATTCATTTACTCTCTATGGTGCATTATAATAAACTGGTGGGGGAAAAAAAAACAGCCATTTTCCCAGTTTAAATCAGGTCATGTTGGTAATGAGCACAAAATGCACATTACAGATTTCAAAACAACAGAGCCATGCCAAAATAATTCAAAGGCTAATGCTAATTTATGTTCTTACCAACTCATGGATTATATTTTGGTAACACTTTACAATAAGGTTTCATTGGTTAATGTATTTACTAACATGAACTAATTATGAACAATACTTGTACAACATTTATTAATCATAGTTCAACATTTACTAATGCATTAATATTTAAATTCATGCTTGTTAGCATAAGGCAATGCACCGTGAGTTAACATGAATTAACAATGAACTGTATTTTCACTGACTAACATTAACTAACATGAACAAGTACTGTAATAATTGTCCATTGTTTGTTCATGTTAGTAAATGCATCAACTAACATTAACTAATACAACCTTATTGTAAAGTGTTACCTGTTTTTATCCTGAAGAAACAGAGGCCTACAAAAGAACAACAAAGATGCAGTCCTACCTGCCGCAGTCGAGATGCCGAGAACTCTGCAGGAACATTCCACTATTACCCACAAAGCTGAGCGCTTCATGGCTGAAATGAGAGGCTTTTTCTTTAGCACATTTGATGATAGCTAACGTTATCTATCAACAGTTAATTTATTGATAGTTTAGAAATAAAGTCAAAGATGGCAATGCCAGCACATTCGCATTGTAAGTAATCTCGTCTTTAGAGCCGCAGTCTGCATCCCACAGCAGATTTTATACTAGTAATCAGCCTAACACAATAACAATGACCACCCTCTGCTTGTTTCTGCCACATTCCACCTCTACTCAAGGTGAGGAGATCAAACACTGAAAAACTTCTCAGTTAAATATTACCTGACTAGCTAAAGAGCACAAACAATGCATGTTGCCTGAGGGAAAACGCATAATTCTGCACACGACACTAAATGAGTCCTTGATTATGTTTTATGTTGATACTCTATGTTTAAGCCGTTCTCTGACATCTACATAGAAGGTGTTTGCTTTAGGTAAGTGCAAAAAAAATCTATAAATGGCTTTACAAGCTTATTTAGAAACTAAGGTGTTGGCCCAGGAATGGAAAGCTCAGTTTTTACCTTATTTGGTAGGGTCGTGCATTATAATAAGCTCTCTTGGCTCACGTCTCTGACACTCATATTGCATAATGTACTCTGAAATGCATATGTGCATAATGAACATATGTATACTCAAACTTAAACATATGCTGCATCATTACAAACATATGCAACATTCCAATACATACAGTATAATGGAAAATTTCACAAGATATGTGTTAAAGTTACAAAAGATACAATTACAGATTTTCTCAATTGCTTTGGCAAACTTCTTAAAGTTCAGATCTCTGAACAATTAGCTACTTTTTCATATCAGAGTAGAATTTCTTGTTGATTTAAGTGAATTGCAAATGCTGTGGCACATGTGTGCACACAGTAAGTACAAGTGTCTGTAGTTTGGACAATAACTAATAGCATATGGCTTGTTGATCAAAAACTGATGACTGTCAAACTCTTCACAACTTTTCAATCATTATTCATCATGTAAGCCATCACACTAAAACAACACAGGCTCACTCTGAAAATGTAGTCCCATGTATGTTTCTGGAGACCGCACATTATGTAGTCAGAGGTATGTATGGCTGTTTTTCATTTTTTAAACGAACGCTATAGAGTGGTATGACGCCGTTCCTTTTCGCACTTACCAGCTGACAACTTACCTCCATGTTTACGGCTTTCCTGCTGCAATTAGTTTGTCCTGTTAGCTCGCCAGGTTCGTCTGCGAACATGAGACACAAAGAGGAGTTGACCACGATGACGGGGTCCAGTGAATTGCGGTTCCAGAAAGCAGGTAAGATTAAAACAGAATCCAAAAAATAAAAAAAAAACAGTAAAAAAACAGGGTGAGAATGTGGTAAAATCTGAAAATGTGGTAAAAATGAGACAAGGGCTTTTTTTTCTGGATTGCTTTTAAAAAATGTTGGTTAGGTTTAGGGAAGTGTATGTGTGGATCAATCGATAAAATTTTGGTTAGGTTTAGGGAAGGAGGAGGGTGGGTCAGTCGATTGGTCGGTCAGTCAGTCAGTCAGTCAACAGCGGACTCTGGTGGGTTTACGCGAGAACAGCAGACGCAAATGGCACTCGTGAGAGAAATTTGAGATCTCAAAAAGCGTACACAAAGGCCTCTTGTGGTTTTGCGAAAACAAAAAGGGCAAAAAAATTTATACCTCCCGGGATGTATTTCACGGCCTACAGAAACATACTGTATGTGGGACTACGTTTTCAGAGTGAGCCTGGGTTGCACTCAAAACCATCCATTCAATTATCAAACAATTATCAATAATTATCTCTGGCCAGATCAATAAGAGTGACAGGATGTCCACCAATACATTTTTAAAGTCATTTTTTGTAGAAATTTTTTGCACATTTGTGATAACATAAAAAAATATTAAATGTACAATAGTGTAATTGGACAAGCAAGATCGCACTTTACATGTAATGCATTCATACAAAAATAAATCTCATGGCAATTCTTAACTCTTTGATTTATTAGCTAATTCATATGAATATGTACGATCTCAACCGTACAATTTAGTACGATTTGCTTATCCCCCAATGACGGGATGGGGTTGGTTGCCACGCCTCCTTTTTAAAATCCTACATTTATGTATGACTGAACTTGTACGAATTCATACAAATTAGCTACTAAACTGACAAAACATAAAATAGCTACGTTTCCTCGTGAGATCAGGCTGGTACTACTGACTCCTCTCAACAAATATCATATTTTTTTAAACTTCCATGGTTTATGTCATGGTTAAAAAACAACTAATCATTCTGAGCAGTGTGGCTCACACAATGACAAGCACACTTCATGTTTTGGTAGCCAAATTACTTACACGATAACTAGATTTTGAAGCATGAATGAAATGTTTTGGGGGAGTAACTATATTTTGCAGACATGCAATAAAGTTCTGAAGTTCCAGCGAACTGTTTTGACACTTGCTGTCACAGTTTAGATCATTTTAAAGCTGT